>JAZAYU010000909.1:0-124564 GCA_038501625.1 Corbicula japonica | reverse complement strand
CTTGTTGAAAAAATAGAACTGTAAAATGTTTCATGGTATTGCATTAAACGATTTTTTCAGCATAACTGTTATCATCATGTTCTCTTTCAATAAATTGCATTTACCTTTTAAATTTGAATCTATACACTACTCTTTAACTATTATCACATCGCTTTGCACAGTCAACATAAAACAAATTATTTTATCAAGAATTTTATTGTAAAATATCTTCAATTTGCATTTGAAGCACTGGTGAACTTCCATTTGGTTATCATAAATTTAGCTTATGGGATCACTTGAAAGATATCTGAAGATTACGGCCCAGCGGCCTAGCGGCGTGAAGTTGGCAGCTTAGCGGCTTTAATTTGACGGCCTAGCGGGATGAACTCAGCGGCCTAGCGGCCTCTTGTCCAGTTTGGCAGGCCGCAAGAGTACCAACTTCGCGCTGTAATGCCTACAGGCTACAAGAGCGCTAACTTCACGCCGCTAGGTCGATTGGCTGCTAGGCCTCCAAATTACGCCGCTTTTTCGCCAATCATCAAGGCCGCCAACTTCACGACGCTATGTAGACTAGTCAGCTAGGCCGACAACTTCACGCCAACTTCACGCCACAATGCCGCAACTGTATGCCGCTAGGCCGCTAATTTCACGCCGCTATTTCAAATTCATTTTTCATTACGAAAAATTATTTTAATAACCAACAAAAATCGTTTCGAACTTCAGATGTATTAATTATCAATTTGTCATACTTGACTAAAGATCACTGAAGAATATAATATAATAATAACATAATTTTCGCGTTTTCTGCACTAAAACAAGAACAGAGGCTTTAAAATAATAATTTAAATATTATATTTTGTTTAGAAGCCTCGGCGAATTAAACAGAAATTCATATACCGTAACAATGAATTGGATACGGCCCTTAGAGCATTTTTAGTATATGACACATCTCTGTTACACCTTTTTACCTATACATTTGAATGTTTAGTTTGCTAGTCGTGAGTTATTTCTTTGATCGGGTTTGTCAAAAATGTATACGTTCATGAAGCTACATTAATAAATGCAAGTTGGCCTGCTTGCAATCTAATACTCTGGTGGGATTGAATGTTTCCCAGAGACCAGAGAAATTTATGGTCATTTAACTGTTATCGCCGATCGCCGGGACTGATAAGCTGAACTTCGCCTTGATGCTTGATGTTAAACATGTTTGTGAATAAAGCCGTGATTTGCTTTAAACCAGTTGTCATCTTCACGCAGCTTTAGATCATGGAATATTTAACATGTGTCTGTCATATGTTATCTTATCACCACTTGGCTTGTATAAACAGTTTAATATTATATCCCAGGCATTTTGCATTTGGGAACATTTTCGATTTTAACTTTAGTTGAAGTAAAGTTTTGTTTCGATACTTTAATATTCACTGAAAAAAAAGATTTCATAATATCATTTTATTATTTTTACAATTATTATTTATGCAACAATATGGTGTAAACTAAATTAAAAAAAAAACTGAAAAATTAAGACAGGTGTTAATGTTCACAACGGTTGCTCGGGGAGACTTTACGGCCGCCACACTGTACTGTGAAGTGTAATTAAAATAAAGCCTGCTTCAGACAAGCAATCAAAACCGCAGGGTGCGTCGCCTCGTAACTCTAAGCAAGTTACCTAATAAGCTAGCTCGGATAAGTTCCGAAAGGCTGCACGGATTACCCTGATAAACGTGTTTCTTGGCAAAATATAGTTTTAAGTGTAATCGGAGTAGTTGCACACACTGGGCCCACAAAACATATTGTAAGCTCAAAGACAAGCGTCTTCAAATTCAAATATTATTCAATTTAGCGCTGATTGTATATTAAGAGGTATCATATTATTGATCAACTGTAAAAGTTTTTACCAACAGTGATGGAATGGAAAACAACAGATTCAACATTCGGAATATGCTTTAAATCTAGATCTTCATCTTTTTATTTGATATGGCATATATTTGACAATCTATCCTATATGGTTCGTTTAGCAAAATAAAGTTGTTTTAAGTTAGCATCATGTTTCCGATACACTATTTGATAATCACACTTATTTAATAACTTTCGCAGAACACTTCAGCTAAATTGATCTGTAATGGGCTTACAAAAGACAATTAAAAACAATTAGCACTGAATCCAAAATAATACCAAAATAAAATATTAGCGCAATTTCAATAACATTGATAAATTTATATTATATATGTAACTAAAATTTCGGAAAAGATCAGGGGTCCTAATTTTACTCTGATTTCATTATTGTTTCAATAAAATTCAAAGATAGTAATTAAGCAAGTAAGTAAGTAAGTAAGTAAATTCTGTATTATAGAGGGTGACATATTTAGCAATAAACTAATCTTCCATATGACCCTCCTTACAGGTAAAAACATACAAAGATTAAGATAAACACGATGATCATAAATAAAACAACATCACAAAACACAATATGATATTATAATTAGAATGAAACTGCAAATAATAATCTGTGGTAATGTTTAGGTTTTTTGCATTTAATGGGTAGGTGCATGCGTGTGCGCGCGTCTGTGTGCGTGAGCGTGTGCGTGTGTGAGCGTGGGTGTGGGTGCGCGAGTATGTGTGCGAGGCCTATGTGAGTAAGTCTGCGCAAGAAAGAACTGAATATTTAAGAAATTTGAGTACATAAATCAATATGCATTTTATATGCATGCCCTAACACATATGCTGTTTCATTGAGGCAATATTATACATTTTCCTTATCTTAAACAACAATGAATCATCCAGTCCACCTCAGATACAAAGTTTTAAAGGTGTCTACAGTAGAACAATCTTTAATTTCTTTAGGAATGCTGTTCCATAAACAACTGCCTGAATACAGTAAACTATTTTTTATATAATTCTAAGTGTGGCATTGGAAAAGATTTTATTAAAGATTGCAGTTACTCATTATTTACACCAGTTAACGGTTCAATTCTGATCCATACCAAACGACGGCACGCAACGGCGGCGAACATGGAACACATAATGCCGTATTTTCAGATAAACACAACTCCATGATCAGCGGCGTATGGTCCAGAGATAAAAGAATGGGTTTGCCCTTAACAAGAAAACAATGGGCGGAACTGAAAATGCGAAAATAAAAACTGCATATCACAGAGAAAGCCAATTGCAAAACCAGGAAGTATATCATAAGGGTGATTGAACAGTATCCAAATCTCTTTATTGGCTAGTATATTGAAAACACCTATCTTACAACTGATAAAATCATTATTAAAAGGGTAATTTAAGATGCACTATAAGCATACATAAGTATCGTGGCCATCGATTTCCAAAGGACATAACTGCGCTGATTTAATGCACGGGGAGAAATTTTACAGCTGCCTCACGGCACAAAACGTTTCTGTGTTATTGGAATAAATGGAAAAAGAAATTTAAAAGCCACCGACCTAGACAAAAATGAATATATTGTTTGGTTTGATTGAGCCTGTTTACGGTTCATGGATAAGTATACAAGCGATTGCAATTGTCAGAAGTGACTGGTATTGAATATATGCTGCGTTTTTTCTTTTGAAGATAAATTGAGTTTTTGATTGACAAATTTAAATGAATGCCATTAAAGATTATACTGAGATGCATAACCTGAAACGTAACTTAATAATTCAATAGTATCAGTTACACATTTTAAAACAATGTATTGCAAATAATCGCCGATACCCAAGGCGTCAAGGTTTTTCTAAAATCTGTTGTTAATTGAGATAGATCCCTTTGTTCTTGGAGCTGTTGTTAATTGAGGAAATAAAAAATAATTAAAGAAATCAAATTGCATACTATGGAATTCATATCCATATACATTTGATCTCTTTGCTTATCATTCTTAAGCAACAAATGTAATATGACAGTGACTTTTGTTTAAGATTTTATTAATGATTTGTGTAATTTTAAAAACATAGAGACGCGATCGAATTCTTTTAATATACTGAGTGCCAATGAAAACGCAAAACTTGATTTTTGGAATATTTTTGATGTGCGTAAAAGTTTAATAAATTGGCAAATGTAGATGTGTTTTAAATCAATAAGTATCCAGTCGATGCATTAATGGTCAACTGATTTTTAAACTTTATCTCCTACAATAAATGTTTGTTTCGGCATGTTAACATACATGAATAACCTCAAAACAAGTCAATTTGTTAACCTCAACTTACGGCCACACAAATCCCAAAATCCCATAATCAGTTTTCAAGTTTTTACTTCACACAAATGGGATAATGGCAAGCGTTTTAGACAACGGGCATATGAGGTTTTGGGCATGATCCAAGGAGGGATGTCTCGACATGAAATCGCTCGACAGATGCATTGTTCACTGTCGACAATTACCCTTGGCGGAACGACTACTTTTTGATTTTAAAACACATCTTCCTTTAGAAATTTTTGAAACTTTTACACACATCAAAAATATTCCAAAAAAATAAAAGAGTTGCGTTTTTCTATTGGTACTCGGTATACTTCTTTACTTCCTGCCGTGGTGTTCTTCAGATCAAACCTTAGTTGCATTGTTCACAGTTCCGTCATGAGCTCCTAGCCACTTCCTATTGACTGTGTCATTAGCTATTTATGTTGAATTGTTTGTGTGTATGTCTTTTTCTATGAAAAATTGTCGAATTGTGTAATTGGACTGCAACTAATTCCAGTGTCATCCTGAACATGTATGAGACCCAGACGGTAAATGAGATTATAAAACCTCATTAAAAGCACAATTTGAAAAATGCTTTACTACTGATCGATGCAAGGCTTTTCCTGTTTAAATTTTGTATAGTCGTATGTTTTATAAGGAGATAATTTTTCTTATTTTAGATATATCTTAACCACTTGATTTTTTTTCCTCGAATTTAGATTAACCTCTTTTTTAATTATCATACAGAAAGCGGGAAAAGAAAGTGAAGATATCGTTAAGTAAAAGCTTTTAAAGATTGGATATGACAAGAATGTGAAATGATAAAAATGCAAAACATACTGAACATACTAAAACTCAAAACATTAAAATTGTCAATGTAGATCGTTTTGCCGGTATAAAGCTTGCATGTTTTGACGCTAGTACAGGTTCGTACAAGTGATTTAATCAAATAGCCGACAAACAATATTGCTATTTTCTATAAAAGCTATAAACGTGTTGACATCATAAATATCCGTCGAACTTTGTGCACATTACATAGAGAAGATCTATCTAAGGAGTCAATGCAGTGAAGCAGTCTAACAATCCGGGATTTGCGATCCCGCATTTTATCAGTGATTATATTTTCATGGTTTTAACCTTCGTATAAAGTTACTGTCTAAGACTTTAAAGAAATGATTTAATAAATTATTGTAATAATGAAATAATTACGAATCTCTCAGGATATGTTATCCGAATAAAAGATATAACAGGCGGTGGCGGTGAGCTATGTATACAGAAAGACGAAAGCGAGTCTTTAAGTGTGTGTGTGTGTATGTGTGTGTGCGCGCGTGCGTGTGTGTGTGTGTGTGCGTGTGCGTGCGTGCGTGTGTGTGCGCGTGTGTGTGTGTGTGGTTATTAATTCGTGTAATACATAAGATACTAGAAAAAATTGCCAAAGCTACATAGTGATTTGTTTCTTTGATATTCTGAGTGATGGAATTTACTATACAAACACGTATATTAACCAACGTCCCACGTATGCATACATGTGATCGCAAGAGAATAACAAATAGGATGTTAGTTTCTGCAAAATCTTAAATTTCTTCTTTCAAACTGGACATTTTACGGATAATAAATAAAGCAAATCCTTTTTTTGTGTTTTAGTGTAGTATACGAAAAAACATCATTTTTTACATGTAAGATACTCCAATGAAAAAGAACAATTTTACAACAATAATATGCAATGCCATATTGGGAAACCAAGAATTCATGTTAAAAAGCTTCCAATTTCTTGAATGCTAACTTACCAAATTACTGGATTGTTTTATTTTATGATTAATTGAAATTGATGATTTTTAATTTACTTTCATTTTAAAATTTCATCGTTGAGACGGAGAGAGCGGACGTTAATTTTGTATAAAAGTTATTTGTTGTCACTTCTGCTACGGCCGTAGTCTCAGATCAGTCAATGCTTCTAGACATTCTGATAAGGGTCTACACCGATAGTAATACTGCAAAGCAATACATTGCCTCCGATAAAAAACTGGGTCGGATTGAACTTATGGCAAATCAAATGGGATAAGAATTAAATTGGTCAAATTATGACCTTTACATATTATGTTTACCTGTCATTGTATGTATTGCATTGTCGGTAATTAAAACAACGTGTGATAAATATTGACTAGTTCTAAGCGTATTTATAATATTCGCTTTTACAAAACTGATTGATTTTCTCCATTTCTTAATCCATCATATTTCTGAACCTGAAGGTGCTAAAGATTTCTAGATTACATGGTTTATCAGATACAGGCAATATGATCTCTATTAACGTAAACAAATTTGATAGAGCAATGTGAGTTACCCCACAATGAACTTTGTGTGACCCCAATGCAGCCTGTATTCGTGATACACTGAAATCAATTTCCACAAATCCCTTTGTTCTTGGAGCTAAGCGAAGGTCAAAACAGAACAAATGACGAGTTTACATACCGGAGCCTGTCTAGTGCTCACGAACTGTCATGAAAGATTGTTTGCTAAAAGTTTTCTAACTGTATGAGGATGTTGTTATGCAGAAAAAGAAGATGAACTGTAACTGTAAGTAAATCTTGTTGTTAATGCAGATTGATTATCAGTAAAAATTTATTGTATGATCTTATTTACGTTTTCTCGTCACATTTGATTTTACATCTTATATGCTAACCTTATAAAAATCGACATACATTCAAAAACACTATTTAAGCATTTAACCTGATTGGATTTTTATATTGATGACGAACTTCCTACTCAGAATGTAAGAATTGGGATTATAGTATACTAGTCTTCACGCCTATACAGTCTGATTAGGGTTTACATGGTAAGCCATTCATTCAGAAAAACATTTTATTGTGTCTAGTAAACGCTCTAGATACATTTGTATTTCTCAGACCATGTTAATGTGCAATTTTAGCAGGATTTACGTTTATTACAGAGAATTCTAGCTTGGTTTATCATGCTTTGTCACCTAAATGTAGCCACATGTTATGATTACAACATACTGGGAAAATTCTGTCTGGCAGTGAAATTAAAGACATCAGAAATGTGAGTTTAATACGGGTCAGGTATTTTATTTAACCTGATGGTAAATGCTATGTTCTTCGAAGAATTGCGGATATATTATTTTTAGCATGATCGGATATATTTGATGTTTTTGATTCCTTACAAACAATATTTTCGGTGAGATGATCTTTGAAAAATAGTTTGTATATGATTAAAGCGCTAAGGTAGATTAAATCCTGCAATCAGTCCACTAGAATGAAAATGCTGTCGTTATATATACTATTCGTTATATGAACGTGTTTGTAATTAAGTAGGCTAAGAAAAATTTACTTCCTTTTTTTGCCTTATCGAAAACTAAGGAATATGATATAGTTTATCGTTTTATTCAGAGTCATCGTTATCATCGAAACCTTAGTCCGGCGGTCATTTATTTGACATTAAAATTAAAGTTCACTTAATTCTTAATAAGAAATTGTTCTGCAATAGACTGGACAATTCCAGTTACTGTCAAATCATTTTATTTCGCGCAGGTTTAATTTTCGCTTATTTCGCTCTACGGCAAGAGCGCGAAATTCAACACAAGCAAAAAAACCAGGGTTTCTTTATAGGAAAACACAGTTGCGCAAATTCATTTCCCCGCGAATATGTTATTTACGGGTTTTGCGCGAAAATTCGAGCCCGCGAAATTAAATGATACTACAGTATCACGTATACTGTCATTTAATTTCTTCTTATTAATCACGCAAAATTGCAATAATATTCAAACAGTTGAATTGCAAAATCAAATTTGGTGATGCTTTCAGAAACAGTCCTGTCTTTATTATCTAGCCTGTGAGAATATTCCAGTTAATTGTTGTTGGAAAATTGTAGGATTAATGATAATCATATCACCCACGTGCGAACACTTTACCTGCACCCAGTCTGCTGGATTTTATCACAAGCATCATCCGCGTAATTATCAATCCATGATATGTTATTTTAGCTCCTCTGTCCAAATGGTATAAGAAATGAAAGAACGTTTTCTTTCATTTTAAGACTTGCATTACAAGAGATAACACATATGATTTTAATGTCATAAAAATTCACAGGTCAATACAATTCACATTCGGCATATTTTAGAAAAAAGTATTTAAAGCGGATATCATGTTTCGGTCAACAATATTACAAATAAAAACATCTTGAATAAAGTATTTGTTTACAAAATGTTCGACACCTAATAGATATAAAAGCTAAGAATTTAGTCATAATAACTTGTAATTTCATAGGAAAAATGCATCATATAAGATGTACATCAAAACACTTAATTTCTGCGCCTTCCTTTAGAACATTCTTATATAAAAACGTTAACAACATCGCTCAAGGGGTTGGTACAGTAAGGTCGGGACTTTTTAATCTGGACAAAATATCGACAAAAATAAGAAACAATCATACTATCACTTAAATTTTGCTTATAATTAGGGAATACAAGTATATATTATCTTAAATATATGTATCTTACTTGGTGCAAAACAAGCTTGTACAATTAATTGTCAGTATAAAGTTTGATCAAAGAAGTCATTTTCGGCCAGGATTATAATACAAATTTATATCGCGCATACTTGTAATTTATATCCATATGGGAAACGTGACTAGAACAGCTATTGTACGTTCGTCATTATGTGGTCAGTTACATGTATTACAGTCGCGAGTCTCTCATCACGTCATCAATCTCTAAACGACGATGGAGCTTTGATAATACTTGAGAAAAGTCCTGTAGACGAAAAATGTAAAACAATAAGTAAGGAGTCGACATATACATGTACTCATTTTAATGCATTTTTGTATCTCCTATTATATATTATTGCAAAGCCCGTACACCCTTGAACGATTTGCCTAATGAGCCTTTACAAATAATATTCGCTAAAATATTAGTGTTTACTTTACCACACTGAAAGATAGGCAATATTAGAATTAATAAGATAATAAACAAAATAATAATAACATATTTTGGATTAAAACTATGCGACATTATTCAGATGAAAATACTTTGTCTTTGGTAAATTAGAACGCAAATTATAATAAGGCAAATAGTGTAGGCTATTCGAATTAGTTCTACACTGTTATATGAATAGGAGTATGCTTATCGGCATCATTAATTGTTCTGAATGTAATACAGTCTTAAATCTCTCACTCCTCAGGGGAAGATTACATTAAATGACCAACAAATCGCATGCTTATTGATGAAGTTATTTGTTATCATTCCAAGGTAACGTAGTTCAGCAGTTATGTACTTTACACAGTTATTCCGACTTATTTTTACTATCAGCATGAGACCAATTAGGGGGCTCAAAACTTCTCGCTGAAGTATGGCTTTTTACCGATGTTAATGATAATTTTACTTATCAGTCCATTACTACAGTAATTTGCAGAACTACTATTTTTCTGAGATAGCATTTTGAAGTTAACAATTTCATGTATTGAAAATCGATTATGACAGTCTCTAAAATGTTATCATAACATATAATTATGTTTAATATTGATTATGCTGATGTGATTTTGTTTGTTCTTGTTTATTATAACTTGTTATTGTATGAAGATAAATAGGTAACAGTAAGCGCCAGGAAAGTTTTGATGCAAAACCGTTAAAGATTGTTATGCTTTACTGGTAATTTAAGCTGTGCAAAAAGTTATTATTCAACTTAATCAGTTTAATCAACATACAAGATCAGAAGGACCTAGAAATTAAATGTACATGTACCAGTTATTATGTTACGGTTATTATACAGATCTAAGAAAGTTAAGGTGTACTTCAAATTTGTTAAAATACCATTTCGACCCATGGCTCCTACACATTTTATAAATTCAAGCACTGCAGTCCTCATACAAGTAATAGAGCAACACGAATCATTCGACGGTCATTGAAACACCATAAACGCCAGATTAGATCGGGTCATTGGAGTTATTATAACATATCACATAGAGAGAATAACAGTGCTGCTGGAGATAAAATCTTTCAGACCTGAGAAAACTTGAACATTGTACCAATCTCTTGTCTGTCGGAAGTATAAACATGTGTAGCCAAGAAGTGAAAAAATAATTTTCAAAAACCGGTACATTTTTATTTTTTTCAGAAATTTTAATTCGCTTATAAAAAGCAGTAACGCAATCACGATTGAAAATACAACTTTTACTAATCCTAACCCTGCTGCTGTGACTTACAACAACTACTACTACTACTACTACTACTACTACTACTGCTGGTTGTCTTTCTCCTCCTACTGCTACTACTGCGCTTATTACTTTTATAACAAAACAACAACGGTATCAGCAACATCAACAACAATGACACCTACTGCAACAACAACAACTACTACTACTTCTTCTATCTACTACCTACTGCTACTTCTACTAGTACTACTTCTGCCACTACTTTCAATACGACAAATGCTACATGTACTTCTACAACAACAATGACAACAACAACAAAACCTACTGCTGCTGCTGCTTTTTACTTAACAAAAAAGGACAACAACAAAAATAATAACTTATACTTAAACTATTACTACAACTACTACGTCTTCTCCTACTACTATCAATACAACAACTGCTTCATGTAATACTTTAACTTCAACTACTGCAGCTGCTTTGTAAAACTATCCTGACCGAGGTCTTGATGTTTCTATTTCAATTGAAAGTAATTGATATATCTAATAATTTCATTATATTATTTTAATGTTAGAGGGGTTGGCATGAATTGTATTTGTATTTACATACTATTAAGTCCGTATATTGAAATATCAATTATAATTTTACTGTTTTGTAAGATTGTTTTGTAAACAAATACATGTAATTTGTTTAATTTCTCCACAGTTCGAAAGAATATCAAAGCGTTTTACCTAAGTCATATTAATCTTTTCAATTAACATTTTAGTAGTAAGCTAACAAAGTCATTTATAGAATATACCTATAGGCCAAATTTTAACCATACACTTTTCAAATCAGAATTTTGCGAATTAGGTGCAATTTAATTTTTTCAAATCAGAAACACACAATTGCACGAAAGCAACCATATTATACTTTTTAACGTTATTAATGTTAAGTTTGAAATGTGTTATCGTTTGGTGACTAAAAACTGCTAAATCGTGTTAATATCAAATTGACAAAGTTACATTTTTGAATATAGAAAGAACATATTTGCAAGTAACCATGATGAACTTGTCCGGAGTTTATAATGGTTAATTTTGATGAACTCTTGAACCGTTAAATCTTTCCACGAAAACCAGAAAATCGAAGAAAAGAACCCATAGACTTATCGTTGAATAGAACCCACATTAGAACTCGACTAGCTAACTTTTTTTGGATTTTATCGTATTTGCTTGAACATTAATTTTAAGTCGTTTCTATGCTGTGATAATAATAAGGATTGATATATGAAATCAAGAAAGCCCATAATGACAAAAGTAATTGATTTGATGATTTACAATGTAAAACATTAAGAAATGAGAGAAAAAAAAATGAAAATCAGTTAAAATTATCAGTTATATGTGAATAATATATCATCCTCTTTTATGCGTATATTATAGAAGTGCATATTATATATTGTGGTATTATTTAATTTCGCAGTACTTTATTTTCGACGCCGACGACAAATTTACGCTGAAATAAATTCGTTTCGCGTAGTAGTATTATCCACATAGTACATGAATAAGATATTATGTGTTAATATTCGCTGCTATTTTTTGCGCACAATTCCAAGCGCGAAATACGCGACTTGTAAACTCAAGCGAAGAACAATGAAAATATTCAGTGTCGTACAAAATGTGTTACTCGGCTCTAGACAAATTATAATTTACATTAAAAATCGCAGCTGGAACTTAAACTTTATAACGAAAGATTAAAGTAGTGTAATATGCAAATAACGAGCGGCCACAAATAAAAGACACAGCTTCCCTACACATCATTCAACATTATTTTGGTAAGTGTATAAAGATTAACTGATAGGAGCAGTTTATAGTACCATGCAGTACATGATCAGAAAGACCCGCGCTAGGCAAAGATACATGAAGTTCTTTCAACTAATAAAAATCTGTTTTAATTAGTTTTATGTTGTAAAATTGTTTTAGGGTTTGCAAAATGGAGTGACAGTACAAAAAAATGAGAAAAGGCAAAGCTGAACCAACATCAGTTCATGTCGTTATGAATCAAGGTATTATATCGCTTTTTTTATGTTTTTGTAAACTTGACAAATAATACCATATGTATCTTATTAAATGAAAATACCATTCGGCTAACTTTACCATGTACAGCTGCGGAGAGAAGAACAACAAGTCCAGTACATAATTATGATAGTATTGATGTGAATCTTATTTTGATGAAATGTTAACAATAATAATGAAGTAAAACAGTAATTTCAAAACGACTTGCGCTTACCCTGTACATTAAACAATGTTTTATAAATTTGTTTCTTGGTTGATTGATGCAATTAACTTCTGTTCTGGAATCTCGTTTAGTAGGTTTCCTCGAAGGGAACTATAGGTTAAGCTCCCCGTGTGTCTCCACGTCCGCAACAAATCCTGCATTAATTAGTAATACGTAACAAATTGCGTCTTCATGGTTATTAAATGATATAAAATCGCTCCAAATGATTCACGATGAATGTTTGATAAATATCAAAATGAATCCACTTTGTTACCGAACAGAACAGAATAAATGTAAATCGTTCTCTACAGAGGCATTTATTCAACTATTCCGAGTCAGGTTTTAACTAGTATATTGTTCCATGCGATCTTGGCTAAAAAACCATTTTGATAGTATATATTATTTATTTCCTAAAATATTATAAAGATAACACATTGCAGCGAGTTAAACGATTAACTTTTTTTTCAGGTTGATTGTCGGGCATACCCACCGGGATGTAGAGATTCTGGTTTTAATAAAACGGAAGATATTCTACGTGGAAGTGACGCTGGTACTTCTTAAATTGCTGCGCGAATACCATCAGCAAAACAACTCAGAGGTCAAAAGGACATAAAGAAAACAACCAATAAACGAATACAAAATGAACTTACGACAGACATTGTAAAAGATTACATTGTGCTAGGGGCAATTTTATTGGAACTTTACACCCTAATATTATATTACCATCGTTACTTAAATTAAATTTAGAAGTTTAAGAACGTCATCGTTAAACTGGTGGAATAGATACTTGACATAATATTACAAGAAATGTAACAGTTTTCTTAAGTGGAAGAACGAATAGAAGAATGAATATAATTGCATAGGTCTACTTGAAGAAATGTAATAAGCTGAGAGTACAATGAAGCTGGGTTTGTACTGCTTCAAAGTTAGTTCGATTCTCGCATGATGGGTTTGTGCAGAATATGTCATGCTCATAAATATTGTTTGACCCTTAATTATTAATAAGGACTAGTTTCATGAACATATATTGAGCAAATACTAATTGAGTGACAATTAATATTTTGTTCTGTATTTATTTATTATTAAAATGTCTTTTGGGAATGTTATAGGAATGACATGATTCTGTTAAACTCATGGCTTTAAGTCTACTTAAAGAAGTTTTATAAGCGTAATCTTTATTTATGGAAAAATAGTTTAAGTAAACAAGTATGATCATACAAATGTATATTTACAGACTTGTATTCTTGTAGTTCTTCAAATTAATGAACCATTAAATTTATGTTTTGTCCTTATTAAAATTAGATAAATGATGTAGATTTCTTAGATTTATTTATTTTAATGTTTTTTTTAATTATTTGATACTTTTACTAACAAATAAGCAATAAGCGCCATATTTTATATCATGTCCGTGAATGATATGTTTGCACCTACAATTTTACCAAGATGTTTTCAGCTATGCTTGCTAAGTTATGCAATAACTTGTTTCAACCTATCTGTTTCATGACTAAACACAAAGGCTATATGTTTATGTTAGACCTTAACTGAGTCTTCTCATCGACAATTATTGAACGTAAAGCTAAGCAAATACATTGTTATGCTCATAATTTATGTTTGAACGACCAAAATTGTTCAACTTTTAATGATCTTACGACGTTGCTCCAAAATTTATAATAATTTTATATTTTTAATTGAAATGTTTGCTGAAAAAAGGTTCTGCACCAACATTTCGGTAAAGTTTCCAGCTGAAATGTCAGCTGGAAAGTGCAATAAACTTATTGCACCAGCTTGTATTTCGATAAATTTTCTGGCAGAAATTTCTGCTGGAAAGTTCAAAGCATGTTCTCCACCATCATTTGTTTCGGTAAAATTTCCAGCAGAAATTTCTGCTAGAAATATAAAGTTTAGAAGATATTGCAATTTGAACAGATACTACTGCTACATAAGTTGAAATTGTAGAAAATTCCTAGTAATCGCGCAAAGTTTAAAAGACTGTTAACTATTGATATTTCTAGCAGAAATTTCAGCTGGTAAAAGACCTAAAGTCATGCTGGTGAAGAAAGTTTCTTGAGTTTTCTAGCAGAAATTTCAGCTGGAAATAGTCTCCAACAAAACTGATCTCAAAAGGGAAAAAAAGATTTTCCCTTTTTATTTTGGACTGCAATTGCTTTAGTTTCTTTCTTGGGAAATATCTTTGTAAGTCACGACAGCCTGAAGCTAGCAATTAATACATTCTCTGCAACTTTATCTTTACGTGACTCTGCTTATTCAGCAAGAATGACGTTATTCTTTATGTTATCGGTAGACGATGGCTAAAATATATCTTCATGTTATCGGTAAACGTTAGGTTAAGAAGTTTCTTATGTTATCGGTAAACGGTTGGTTAAGATCGGTTGGTGAAGAAGTTTTCTTTATGTAGTCGGTATGCGGTTGATTAAGATCGGTTGGTTTAGAAGTTTTCTTTGTGTTATCGGTATCGGTTGGATAAGAATTTTACTCTTTGTTATCCGTAAGCGGATGGTTAAGAACATTTCTTAGTGTTATGGGTGAACGGCTAGTTAACAACTTTTTATGTTATCGACTGGTTGAGGAGTTTCTCTTTATTACCAGTAAAAGGACTTTTAAAAACTTTACTTTATTTAAAGAATTTAACATAAAGAATAACGTCATTCTTGTTGATCAAGCAGAGTCTCGTAAAGATAAAGTTGCACAGAATGAATGTTATCGGTAAACGTTCGGTTAAGAAGTTTTTTTATGTTATCGGTAAACGGTTGGTTAAGATCGGTTGGTTAAGAAGTTTTTTTTATGTTATCAGTAAACGTTTGGTTAAGATTGGTTGGTTAAGAAGTTTTCTTTATGTTATCGGTATCCGTTGGTTAAGAAGTTTATTCTACGTTATCCGTAAGTGGATGGTTAAGAACATTTCTTAGTGGGTAAACGGCTGGTCAACAGTTTTTCTTAACGTTATCGATTGGTTGAGAAGTTTCTCTTTATTACCAGTAAACGGACTGTTAAAACGTTTACTGTATTTAAGGAATCTAGTAAGCAAATTATGAATATAGAATCAATTGCAAACGAAACAGAACAAGAAAAGTAAAATTTTATCATTTCTAAGTTTGATACTTGGTTGTGAGAAAACTATTCAAAACTTAATCATCCAAATCGATATATTTTAAAGTCACCTTTACGTTGTGATTAAATTATAGAAATCAAAAACTGTAAGTTATTTCCAAATATAGCAACAACTAAAATGTCTAAATGTCACCGAAAACACATGTTGTGTTAAGCGTAGAAGTTTTTCCCGTTTATTATATGCATCTTTCTACGGTATATATCGGCGGTCAATTAACCTGTTTCTTTGACCAACAAACATCATACTTCTGCAAAAAATAGTCCGCACTTTTCCAGACAGAAATGACGTAATTTAATCAAACATACGAATTATTATGTAATATTTATCGTTGGGGAATGGATGCATTATCTGAAAGCCAGCTTGCCTTGCTTGAATTAAATTATCTGACAAATGGACTTCGTGGATTTAGTGTAAGACAGTTATAACTGACTTCTTTTTTCATATAACTAATTTGAACTAAATCCACGACACTTTTACGTCGGGTTATTAGTACATATAATGATATAGTAATGATTCTTAAATGAATTGCATGTATATACAGAACAAAACAGTGCGTATGTATTCAAAAGGAGTAATACATTATCATAATAAAGCAATACAATTATCACATGGCATTAACTTGTACATGTAACGGTTAGCACTGGTTTAACTTGAAAACGGTTCGAAATTGACAATTGTCTATTAAAAAAGCAAGAAATACGGTGAAAACTTTCTATAATAGTAAGTTGGGACATGGAAAATGTGGTCCTATAATACAAGTAAAAGTGTGGTTTTTCCTTCGGGATGGAAAATACTTCAGAACTGGACATTCGATTTGAGGTGTTATTTAATGTATTGGAGTAGTCTTAATTTTGGAGTGTGCTTTACATGTATGAGTTGTTCACCGTACTTAATCGTGGATAATAGAAATTTAAATCTCTGATTATTTTTAATGTAATCTCTGAAATGTTTCGCGCGGCTGAAAACAAATACTGAACATTGTGTGACCTAGATTAAATTTGTTTATCGAACTAAAATAGTCTGAATGCCAAACACATCACACCTCAAGCAACGCTTAATGAAAGCGTACACTCCTAAATGGTTGGCTAAGATTTTTATGGATATAACTATAATAGCAGCGAGAAAATGTTTAGATCTTGATTATGTGCTTCATATTAAAAGTTTCATTTTGGAGATTTATTTGCATTGAAATTAAAGATGATTATGGTAGTTTCCGATTTTACATATTATAAGTCTGCTATCTCCCATTCGTCCTGTTCAATACACGAGGTTATTTTTTCTCTGTTCTGATATTAACAAAAACAACACTGCGAACATTTGTTCTTGATATTTAATAAGCCACAACATTTATAACAATGACAGAAAACGTCTCAAAGACAAGATACAGACCCAATAAGCCGACATATGCAATAATTTCCAGTCTGGTTTGTAATGTAGGGGCGGAGTTTTGATAGTTTGAAAGTCACGTGACAGTCACCTGATGGACAAGCTTTTTAAATAAGATTTAAAAGCAAAATGTTTTAACAATTTGATATCGCCATCTTTTTAATGTGCATTAATCACTGGAAAAAATATTTAATTCGCCCATATCTGCACCAGGTCTAGTTTTGGTTAATATATTTGTCTATTTATTTAATATAATTATTATCAAAATATTACACTATTGTCTATTACATGTATCAATTATAAGTTATATGACTATGTATGTTTTTATTAATAAATATGTTATCCTTCTTATCTGGTGTTACATGTAATGCGTTGTTTCTAAATCTTTAACTAAATTAAATTGTTCTGTCATATTCACTTCAGTCTGAAAGAAACATGATTCATTTTCTTTACGGTTACTGATCAATTGTAATGATGGTGAAATCTGTGTTCAGTTTCTCAGAACAATTTATAAAATGAATCGTGTCAAATAAGCAGGCTTCACGATTGCATAATTCGTTACTGATTTTAATAGTCTTCCTTTTCCAACAGAATGTTCAATTTCGATAAACAATATAATTATCAACAACTTTCTAACAAGTAAAGGTTCCAAATGATACATGTATATTTTATTTTTTCAGTGAATTATAGATTTTTCCTTGTGCAATAAAATGGTTTTCCAGCGTTTTCAAACTATGGAATATCATTATTTTTTATTTTCTCTGGTATTTTTCACGTGGGTGCCCATACGAACATAATATTCCGAATAAAAACGTTAAGAAAATTAGCAAGAACATGTTGCAGGAATTAAATAATTGTATATAACTAGCTTGTCAATAAATTGTTTTAAATTTTCCATGAAAACCTTTACACGTGCTTCGCAACTTCTTGCACACAAAGGTTAAACAAAGTGATCAACTGTAGATGGGCTAATCACCCAGTATGCATAGCGCTGTCAGTAGAATATAATTTTGGTGGTCATCATTTTGAATTTTACAGACAGAAATTTTGTGGTAATTATTTTTTCACGAATAACGTTTAATAACTGATGTTTCTAATTCATTCTGTAAAACAGATACAGTGTGACATCATACACAGATATTTGCAACCTTCGTAATTCGTTTACACCAATTAGCCAAACATTCACAACAAATCAGGCTTTTAGACCTCTGTGTCAATATGGTATTTGTTTTACAGATTTTATTATTTGCACATGATATTTCAATTTCAAAGTTTTAAGAGGATATTTTTATTCCGCATTATACTATTAGTTGAATGCAATTGTTAGAGATGAAATTTAATCGTAAGGCTTCTTCCTCCGAATCACAAAATGTTTTCTTTATATTGAATGTCGTACGAATGCATCATATCACGTGACGGGTATAAGCGATTAAATATGACCCGACACAATAACGATCTCATGGCAATAAGTTTGTTACTTACTTATTGATATTGAATTGAAGGACACAATTCGAGTAGGTACAAGGAAGAGACGGTCACAAAGCAAGATAATCATTGTGCCTGACAGTTTTTGCAGTAAACGATGTCTTTCGTAACTCGCGGATTCCTCTTGTTATCCATGAAGACAGTTTTCATGCCGATTCCTGACATATGTCGTAATTTACAACGGTTCATAGTATTTGTGAGACATGCCAGATTGGCAATCAGGCAAGTTCTGATTCAAGTGAAAATAATTGACAGATGACGAAAAGACTTATACGTTACTCGGAAAATTAATTGACTGTGTGTGTTGTTTAATATTTGTACGCAATGTATGTTTCGACAAATGTTAACGACGGCATTTGATTCAACGATGACAAAACAACGATGGCACGATGGTAAAACCACGATTGTACGATGATGAAACCGCGATATTACACCGCGTTTCACCATCGTTCCATCGTGCAATCGTGTTTTCACCCTCGTGCCTTTGCGTTTTCATCAGCGTGCTATCGTATCGTCGTGACTTCACTATCATGCATCGAGGTGAAGAAATAACAAAAATAAGTGTCCAAACGGAACACCGTACTAATTCCAATGTAGCCCATTATATGCAGAGTCATACATTTACACAGCTTTCTGGCTTATACCGATATTCTGTTTTCCGTGCATAAGTCATTATTGGCACATTGAAATAAACAATGATAAAAAGATGACAGTAGTTAATCAAACTGACAACATTGGGCTACCTTGATAGAGACAAAACACTTTCCAGGACGTTTAAATTACTTTATCTATGGAAATATGATCATTTTGCTTTTCATGTCTTTTCAGTAATTTTGATAAATTAAAAAATAGCGTGATTCATTTATTAAAATGTAATCAATTCAAAATTCTATTTGTCAAAGAAAGGTAATTATAAACTGTCATTCGCTGGAATTGTATTCTAATTTTGAAAATTTGAGATTTGTGAACTTTTATCAATAATTTTGTTTGTTTGTGAAGATGTCAATACAGAACGGTTTACCGTTATGTGTGTATTTTTTCTGTGTTATCCACTTTTACTGTAACACTGACAACTCGCATACTGGTTTAACTGTTAAGATTTTCTTGAAAAGCCACACTCGGAAGACACAGCCTTCAAAACAAAGTCAAGGTGATTCATATAAAAAACATAAGTTTATATAACACAATTACAAAAATGGAAACCAAGAACAATCAACAAAAACAGCAGGGTTAAACGACTTTAGACTATATTATTTTGTAGTATACTGTCCTATCGCCATGACTCGAAGTGCTTGGACCCCGACCGACTTTATGTCCACTGATCGGGTATGAACGAAGATATTCGATAAAAAATTATTCTTTTTACATTAGTATTATATTTAAAAACACAAAACAACAAACAATTATAATAAAAACTGTGTATTGATAAGACTTTATGGTTAATTTTACAATAATGTGCGTTGCCATACCACAGTAGTAGCACAGTGACTGTCACTTTTGTGACTTCTAGACAACACTAAGATAGATTTGTACACGTCTGTAAATAGTTTAAATGCATGCTTTTTATAGTAAAAATAATCGTCAATTTTAAAAAGAAAAACAGTCGGTAACTTTTGTTGGAATCGGAAGCTTCAAATTAATCGACTATTCGTACATCGTTTTTTCTCATGTTCGTGGCATCTTGAATAAACCTGCATGTGTGTTCATGTAAGACTTCATTTTAAATGAAAATGAGGTAAATAGAGGAAACGAATCTTTGAAAGCCACCAAGCACGACACGTATGAAGTTAAAATTAAAGTTTTATGATCGGCGTAGAAAGAACATTAGTTTACTGTAGTGTGCAAAGGTATGTTCACTTTCACAAACACATAAAACAAACAAACACGCCTATAATCAAATAAATGTAAGTTTATAAGCGCATCAACTAGAGAACAGATATGTAGAATTGATAAATTATTCAGTTGTTTAACAGAAAAAAATAGGCGAAGTGTTGAATTGAAATATGTCTATTGATTCTTTAACATTTAGAAAGAGAATATTTAAGTTATAGGTAACGTTCTTAGTTCTACAATTTTTGCCCAGAAAATGCCAACACATTATAAAACATTGACTTACAAAATTTAATTAAACAAGCGGCGCCTTTTGCAAATGTGCTTCACATGTTAATGTTTGCGAAATTCCCCGCCAAACTAAACTTACAGAAATTACTTCGGCCCTAGAGTAAATGTAGATAACCACGATTACAGAGCTGTTTTAGTAAATGCACTATTTTAACACGAAAGTACAGAAATCTACCCACGTTACAATGTACATGTGCATCTTAGTATTGTTGAAGCATATTTATTTGAGACCCGAAACGAAGAAAAAATCAGGCTGAACTATGATGAGTGTAATGAAACATTAATTTTATTCTAAAGACACCTTTATTCGTGAACCAACAAAACTTATCTTATTATGATTACATTAAACCAATTTTTAAAATCGTTAAAGTCCTTAATATAAAAATAGGCATCAATGTATTCATTGGCGGGTGATAAACAACAGTTGGATTGGAAAAGAACAATGCTTTTTGAGTTAGCTTGCTTTAAGCAAAATTGATGGCATAGCAAGGATTCCAGACAGACTACGAGCAGTATGGTACGGCTTTGATTCCTTTAATGGGCAATATCAAGAATCACAGAATCGCTGTATTTGCAGTGTGACGGCCGTAGAAAATCTCGCCGCATATCCTATCAGTATTTTATGGGAGTCTCGGATACCGATGCCATGCAATGACGATCCCGTTTATTATGGTTAGCAGCGCAACCCTTTTGGGGGTTGTCCCGGCTAGATATGTCCGAAAGCGTGCCCGGATATGGCTAGGCTAGGCTCTGTAGTATGGTTTATGTTCGATTCCCACAACTGAACGTATTTTTACCAAGTCAAGTCAAGTCAAAATATTTATTGGCAAAAACATAAACATGTCCATCGCCAAGTAACAATTTTGGCGGATAATTTACAAGCATTGTATTAAGAAAACATATAGAAAAACAGAAAAGCATGATGATTACATGTTATGAGTGCAATTCAAGTTTGTCAAATTAGTAATTTGTAGAGTGTTAGGTTTATAATCTTAATAATAGTAACCTGAAAATAAGAAATACGTGTGAGATTGAATTGGTTACAAAATTAGTTCGTTTTGCTTCTTTTTTCCATGGCTAAATAGACAGATTTTGCAAGGTTACCATTACTCTTATTAGCATCATCTTTATAAAAATATGAAATTGATTGCCAAAAGATCGCTTAATTGCATGTTAATAGAACTTAGACCTTGAACATTTTAACAAAAGTTTACTAAATAACCTTTATTTCTTGATATAATGTCACCAAACATTGCAATTATCCGCCTTGATTTAAGCCACCGTACCATTGTTGCAGGTTCCTGATCAGAAAGCTCTTTATGAATTATTCCGCTAATTCAACTCTTTAATATAAGCAGTGCATTAGTTGAAGAATATTTAAAGGATCTACTGTAGCTACGATAATTGTGAATATTTAACAAAGCATCAGAAAAGAATGATATAAAATGGGGCACGTCACGGGAAAAGGTACATTCGGTCATTTTTAGTGATATTTTAGTTTTTACTAAATTTTGAAAGAACTTACAACTATGAATCAACTAAAATGTGATTTTGTTACACATGTTGACAAGAAAATGGTATTTTTACATTGAGATGCATAATAAATAATGTCGTCTGCTCAAATTTATGACGTCATTTCAAATATTGACGTCAACTGTCCGAAGGTACCTTTTCCCGTGACGCGCCCCAAATGAAATCTGGTCATGGTTAAACATTCAAGAACAATAAAAACTGTAGAATGTAATAAATACACTGTGAATCTATATCACTTGAAAAAGTGTGATGCTACTTTTAAAAGGGATAATAATTATGAAGAACTGCTGTCCTTTATCTTTTAAAGCGATCTCGAGTTGTTGTTTTTTTTTAAAGTCTCCACAAATCATCACGCTAAGTAAATGCCAATTACGTTTTGCTTAGGCCTAGTTGATTATCGATATGTCTTTTTTATGTAAAATGGTTAAAGAACAAATAATCAGTAATTATCAAGGTCATAACGGAAAACATAAATATGCACGCAGATGATTTTTTTCACAAAGGAGAACAACCTAAAATAATATTTAGTTTCTTAGAAGTAATTAACACCACAGAAACGTCGTGATAACGAGTTAAAGCACTTTCAATTGACATGATCCGGCGATAATCTGGTGAGGTTAGCAGATGGTATGAGGTAATAATTTATAAAAAAGAAACGCCCGAGGGATGAAATAATCACAAAAATGTTCTAATGACAAAAACAACTAATCAATAAATGACATTTTTTTCTGTTAAAAATTCAAACCCTCGGGACTACGATGAAAATCTCATCTAAAATCCCGCATATGCAGGTTTCTCCGAAATATAAAGTATGTCAAGTGACTTCTTACTTACTTTGATTTTTGCCATTTATTGAATCAATGCAGTCAATAATTGTTAAACCAATTTGTACATGAGCAGGCTCAGTCGAACCTAATCTGAAAAACTGTCTGATGTTTGACCGTAAGTTGTGTCTATGTATTTGAACATACGAGGGATGATCCAAAATAACGTAGACTTTTGTTATTGCGTCTTAATTTGAAATACGTTTGCAATAAATTATATATTAAGTTCAATAAGAAAACAAGCGCAACAAATTGAGCTAAAATATAAATATAATTAATCGATTTCAAAAGCGCGTCGCTTATTTCAATAACCATGGTAACATGCAGGCGGCGCACGTCATTGCCAGTGTACTTTATAAAGCATATACCTGTCAATATGAACAAAACTACTAGTGGTAAAAGAGCCAAACTTTGCAACGTCAAAGCGCGGTATACGAATGATGTCATGCCAAAATTTTACGTCATTCGGACTTTGCGTTTTAAAAACAGTCAATATTTAAGAGAGCTATCACCAACGTGAAAACGTCAGAAATGTCGTCGTCAGAACAGCCGGAAGTACGCGCTATTATAAAATTCCGCCATGATCTTTGAAAATCACATCCTGAAACGCTTTAATAATTTAGCAGACGTAAACTAAAACTTCCGTAAGCCGAGCTGTAGTTTTTAAGTGGTACCTGTGTTTATTTTACGGTCAGAAGAGCTATTAAATAGGCCTGGGGTAAGGAAAAAAGACAAAAAATCGGCGTTGCGACAGTGACGTCAAGCCGGGAGGCAATTGAAGCGGACACAAGTTCAACTATTGTGGCGCTTTTCGAGCTGTTCTAGACTGGACCAGGTAATGTGCAACGGATATGCCGAACAAATTACATTTTAAAGGTATGTTAATAATTAATTAACAATTTCGTTTTTCAAAATATGTTTTTGTTTGGTACTTGAATCAATAAGAAGCCATAAATTATCAAATAGGTTTTAAATAAGTTATCTATTTTTATTACACTTTAGTAAACAGCTACAGTCCACAACCCAAAGACTTGTTATATTAGAACAAATACATACTTGTAATGAATTATTTTTTAACAGGTAAACGCCCGTTGCTAAAGAACCGAGATACTGTGGGTATTGCATTGCCGGTCGTTTCTTAGGCGGTACAGCGAGAAGAGACCAATTTCTTGATCCCCTAATAACCACTTGCGAGGCTTTGACCAGCAATGAAACACTGCTATGTTCGATCAATGGGTTCCCCGGCATCGCATTCCAGAGACGGGGTTTATTTAAAGAAACTTTGAACATACGCCGCTTTGCTAACGCTGCGCCCGTGAATTAACGTCGTTGACGTTGAGAGATTTAATTTGACGTCCGCCGGATAGCGCTTGGTGTATGATTTTAATTTTTAATAATTTTTTAACGTGATGTTGAATTTTGCTGATATTTTGTAAAAATATGCAGGACATATTCCGATTAAATCTCGTGTGATTTTATTTGTGGTATTTTGAATAATGTAAAAACTATAACAAAAGTCTACGTTATTTTGGATCATTCCTCGTATACATGGAGTAAACCACATTTGGACAAACATATTCAGATCTACAATTCTTTCTGATTTGTGAATTTTTTGGATTTCAAAGTTATGCAATTATATCAAGATTTTTAATGAAATATTTGTTATTTCTACACTATGCATTCTATGTATATATGACTAAAATTTCTATTTTTAGTTAAAAGTTAGTTCAGTTCAATTTTGTAGTTGTTTTTTTTTTGGTTATGCATTAAAATGGTGCGCGTCTTAAAGCCAGTACTATATAAATGATTTGAGTTCCATTAGTTTCTTTATTTTCACAAGTGTATCATTCTTGACAATATAGGCACTTAATGATGCCGCATCATTTAAGGACTTATCACCTTTATTTGTTTAGTTGATTCGAGTTGAATAACAGATGCTCCAAACTTAATTACACTTTTCTTCATGAAAGATAATTTACATGTAATGACAGGCACACAGGAAAGATGTTCTTAAAATCCTGCAAAAAGTAAACTTGTGAATTCACAATTCTTAAAAGATTGTTTTCATGCTTACCAGAGTCAAACATTATGTCCTCCATTTTTACTGGACCTGGAAAAGTTTATGCAAATCACTAACTTACCCTCAGACCGTGCGTTTCATCCCCTAGTCTGACGAATAACCCACGGAGAAGTGTGCGCGCTTTAAAGGTGGAGGAAAAAAATCGCTGGTAACAGCACTTCTACTTAATTTATATAAATTCAAGAATATTTTAATGTAACATTGATGAATTGTGGTAAGAATGTTGTGGAGTTTTACTTATATTCGAATAAGGATATTTTATTTCTCGTACATATATGAGTAAAAGATGTTTTTTTAAGAAGAATTTAATTTTTGCAAACAATTTCACGTTTTAAGCATGTTTTAATAAACCTATATAATCTGAATTCCAAATGAAATATTATATTTCCTAATATTTGATTAAAGATATTGTAATATTCGAAATAAAATATTTCCATATATTCGATTAAGGATATTTTATTTCTGGTACATGTATGATTAAAAGCTGTTCTTTGTAAGAGGAATTTAATTTTTGCAAACAATTTCACGTTTTAAGCATGTTTTAATAGACCTACACAATCTGAATTCCAAATGAGAGGTTTTTACAACAGTTCTACTTTAGATAGCCTGATGAGAACTGACAAATGACAGATGGATCTGCTAATTGCTGCATCAGTCTTCTCTACAGTAAAACAGCACTGTGGCATCGCTTCTGAACAAAAATGCCTGTTCAGTCCTCGCTGATGATTTTTCATCCAATAAAATCACACAAGGCGTAATATCTAATGCACAAGAATGAAAATGATCAATCTTCACAAATTGCCTGACAGTCTGTAAAACTGCTCGGACTATCTGATTAAAATTACAACAGGGAGAATGTGTAATATCACTCTAATTTTACCACCGGGATATCTACAATGCAGTATTCCAGAATGTATATTATATTTCTTCGAGACTGAACGCCTTTCTGATTGCCAATGAAACGTGTATGACATTGTGTAGTTTTTTGTTAGTTTTTCCGAAAATCATCCTGATAAAATAATTATGTAAAAGTATTGACCTAACATGTCTGCCTTAGAAAGGGCAATTAAAATAAAGAGATACGGTAATATAAACGTAAAGGTCACGCACAATAGTCGATCAACGAACGATAGACGGACACCCGATGGACGACTTACGGACGCACATTATACATGTACGCTAATTTTGAAATCTAATACGTTTATATTACTGTAAAGTGACATAAGATATAAAATATAAAACTCTTTAGCAAGGAATTGCTAAACAATATTCAAATTATTAAAACGACAGAAAACAGTTATTTATCAAGAAGAAAATCCGTCATGAAAACTTAAAATCGGTCTTTAACTGTAGGGATTTGAAGAAACGCTATAACGAATTACATAGTTATCTTGTCCCAAGGTGATAAAACTGAGAATTGAAACTAGTCTTAAATCTCAAGCAGCTGATTAGCTGATTGGTCGCCATTTCTGCCAATTAGATGCTTGAGGTTTGAGACTGGTTTCCAAGCTCAATTTTAAAACCTTGAAGCTTTAACATCAGCAAAGTTTGGTTACTTTGCAGTTTTCCCTCATAGTGGTAAATGAATTAAATTTTACGAGAAAGTACAAAAATTTTCATTCCGTATCGTTTCAGGCCTACAGAAATAGGCCTAAAATATACATTTATTCGGAAACTTACATAAACTCACCTTTCCATTTCTGGTTACGATGTACAATCGGCTCTTATTTTATAAATGTATATCGAGTCCCTGTCCAAAGTTTCTTCTCCTCATATTCTATAAGACGGCAAAGCAAAACTAGATTGTGCCTCACAGTTAATGTGGTAAACGATGTCTTTCGTAGCTTGTGGATACCTTTGTTAACCATTAAGACAGTTTTCATGCAGATTTCTGACATATGTTGTAATTTACAACGGTTCATAAAAATATTTATGAGACAAGCCATATCGGCAAAACAGTTCTCATTCAAGTGCAAATTATTGACAGATCTCGAAAAGTATATGACATTTCAATGTAACTCGGTAAACTAATTTTTTAAAGCCAAGAAGTGTTTGGTGTCCAGTATCTGTTTTTTTGTTTTAAAAGCCTATATGTTTTTGGTGACCAGTATCCGTTTGTTGTTTTTAACGCCTATTTGGGTTTGGAGTCCAGTATCTGTTTGTTTCTTTTAAAGCCTAGTAGTGTTTGGTGTCCAGTATCTGTTTTTTGTTTTTATAGCCTATTTGTGTTTGGTGTCCAGTATCTGTTTGTTGTTTTTAAAGCCTATTTGTGTTTGGTATCCAGTATCTATTTGTTGTTTTTAAAGCCTATTTGAGTTTGGTGTCCAGTATCTGTTTGTTGTTTTTAAAGCCTATTTGTTTTTGGTGTCCAGTATATGTTTGTTGTTTTTAAAGCACATTTGTGTTTGGTGTCCAGTATCTTTTTGCTGTTTTTAAATCCTATTTGTGTTTGTTGTCCAGTATTTGTTTGTTGTTTTTAAAGCCTAGTAGTGTTTGGTGTCCAGTATCTGTTTGTTGTTTTTAAAGCCTTGTAGTGTTTGGTGTCCAGCATCTGTTTGTTGTTTTTAAAGCTTATTTGTGTTTGGTGTCCAGTATAGGTTTGTTGTTTTTTATAATGCTCAGTTTGTGTTAAGTTTTCAGTATTTGTAAGTTGGTTTTTATAATGAAATAGTTCATTACTTATGCTGAAACTGTGTTAACATGCAGATAGACTCATACAAATGTACTTCTTTATTGCACTTTTAAAATGTTTAGTTTGTTTTGATGTACATGTACCGTATCGTGTTTCAGATATTAAGAGTGTACTCTATTTCAGATGGAGAAATAAGAATTTCATGATCGGCGTTAATAGAACATTGCTTTTTGTATGTTCTACGCAAAAGGCTGCTCGCTTTCACAAGAAATCAAATTTCGATTCTTCAAAATTAATGCCATAGGACATCAGTTTTACGTTCATGTACTGTTCAAAAGACTGCACTTTTGTAAACAAATAAAATTGCAATTCTTCAAATTCGCGGAGAGATTAGAAATTCTCAAAGGAATACACGAACTTTACATTTAGGTGTAAATTAACTTAAACTGGCATAAACGATGAAATCCAACGAATTTGCGCCTCCTTAAAGCATTGTTTGGATTGTATGTTGTTGTTCGCCAATAATCAGATAAAAGTAAAATTACATGCACATCAACTAGAGAACAGATATAACATATAATTGATAAATTATTCAGTAGGTTAACAGGAAAAGTTGCGAAGTCGTGTACTGATAGAAGTCTATCAATTCTTTAACATTTAGAAACATATTATTAAGGTAATTGTAAACGTTATTAGTTTCACGGTTATTGTTAGCCCGAAACTGACAACAGATTAAATTAAGTATATTAAATGGGCAATATATAAAATCACAGGTACACTGTATGTGCAGCGTTACGGCCGTAAAAAATCTCAACGCACATCTCCCCAGTTCTGTTATGTGTAAGTTGTCGCGAATTGTAACACTGCTGCTTGATTTAATGTTAATATATGGTGTTACCGACGTTGTGGTAACAACGTAATGGGTTATTTTATATTGTTTATGTGGTAACAACGTCATGGGTTATTTTATATTGTTTATGTGGTAACACCGTTATGGGTTATATTGTATTGTTTATGTGGTAACACCGTTATAGGTTATATTGTATTGTTTCTGTCCGTTAAAGGTTCGAGTTCGGGTATATAAACGCCCAGTATTCTTTGTCTGGGGACAGTATTTATTTTCTTTTGGATATGTAACAACTTAATTGGATATTACAACACGTTAAAATATATTTTGGATATACATTGTGTGAAATTAAACGTCTGTAGAATCTTGAAATATTTTAGTAAATTTACTTAAGAAAAAGAAAATCCAGTGTAGCATAACTTTAAAAATTGAATACAGTCACTAAACATTTATTTGGAAATATAATAAAACATTAAATCTTCGCCACAAAAGTCTTGAATACCAATGTCATGTAATGATGATCATGTTTATCAAGGTTAGGCGCACAACCTTTCTGGAAGTCGCCCCGACAAGCTTTGTCCGTAGCGTGCTCGGAGTTGGCTTGGCTTGGCTAGGCCCTGGGGCGTGTTCGATTCCCACTATTGACATAGGATGTACAATTATCAGCACCATCTTTACAAAAATATGAAAATGGTTGCCGAGATATCGCTTAATTGCATGTTATAAGAACATAGTCAATGTGCATTTTAACAGCATTTTACTAAATAACCTTTATCGTTTGATATAATGTCACCAACATTGCAATTATCAGCCTTGATTTATTCCGCTTTGTCATTCTTGCATTTTCCTGATCAGAAAGATCTTTATGATTAATTCTTTTTATTCAAATCTTCAATGCAAGCAATGCATTAGTTGAAGAATCTTTAAATATCTGTGGTAGCTACGGTTATTATGAATACTTAACATGGCATCGAAAATATAAATGCTAGATCAATTGTTGTAATAAAATTGTGATGATCAGGAACCATGAAAAATGTTGGATGGAATAAATATAATGATACTGCGAATTCTAGTGTGATGCTACATGTACTTTCTGCTGATTTTGTTTGCAAAGAAATACCCGAATTAAAAACTTGCAGCAAAAAATAAAATTTAACTGAAACACATCAAATACAAAAACGCAATATGATGGAAACCACCAAATCACGCTACGAATGTAAGTTCATATACAGCAAATAAAAAGTATAACAATCACTCCTCTCACAGCTGGCATAAACACAATTTTAAATTGTTATCGATGCATAGTCAAAGGAATAGTCCAAGCAAAACATTTTGGAAAATAAAGCATCGAATATCCACAGACTATTTCGAAAATGAAATGAACGAAGAGCAACACGCTCTATTTGAATCCTGTTATTATTTTTAAAATTTTAAGCTTGTTGTTGGTATGAATAATAAGACAAATACAAACGCGATCTTTAGTTTTGTTGTGTTTTTTAAAAGTCTCCACAAATCATTCGGACATCGATTCGCACGCCAACTAAATGCCAATTAAGTTTGCTTAGGCCTTGTTGCTTATCGATATGTTATTGTATGTAAAATGGATATTCACTGTTAACAACGACTGTTACTTGAGCTAAATCCATTATTATTTTCTTAAGACGTGGACAATTCAAAGCTTCATATTTTTAAAATGGTTAAAGAATAAATGATCAGTAATCATCAAGGTCATAACAGAAAACATAAATATGCACGCAGATGATTTTTTTCACAAAGGAGAACGACCTAAAATAATATTTAGTTTCTCAGAAGTAATTAACACCGAAAAAACGTCGTGAGAACTAGTTAAAGCAGTTTCATTTGACATGATCCGGCGATGATCTGGTGAGGTTTGCAGATGGTATGAGGTAATAATTTAGAAAAAAAAGAAACGCCCGGGGGATGAAATACTCACCATAACGTTCTTATAAACATAACAACAGACGCACGACCGACGACCTACGCACGCACATACGCACGCACATTATACGCTCATTTTGAAATCTAATACGTTTATATTATTGTAAACTGACATATGATATAAAATATAAAAAACTTAAGTAAGAAATTGCTAAAAATGATGAAATTATTAAAAAGACAAGAAAGAGTGATTTACAAGAAGAAAATCGGTCATGACAACTTAAAATCGGTCTTTAACTATATGGATTTGAAGAAACGCTAAAACGAATTACAGATCTTGTTCCAAGGTTATAAAACTGAGAATTGAAACTAGTCTCAAACCTCAAGCAGCTGATTGGCTGATTGGTCGCCATTTCAGCCAATTAGATGCTTGAGATTTGAGACTGGTTTCCAAGCTCAATTTTAGAACCTTGGAGCTTTCACACCAGCAAAGATTGGTGTATGCATTTTTCCCGCATAGTCGTAAATGAATTTAATTTTACGAGATAGTACAGAAAGTTTGCTTTCGTATCGTTCGAGGCCCCCACAAATAGGCCTAATATATATATTTATTAAACTGACTTTCTATGTCTGATTACGATACTCAAGCGGCTCTTATTTTTAAATGTATATCGAGGCCCTGTCAAAGGTTTCTTCTCCTCATATTCTACGTCTCGTATAGGACGTTAGGAAAACTAGATTGTGCATGACAGTTAATGTGGTAAACGATGTTTTTTGTAACTCGCAGATTCCTTTTGTTCACCATGAAGAAAGTTTTTATGCCGATTCCTGACATATGTCGTGATCAAACCAGTTCTGATTCAAGTGAAAATAATTGACAGATGGCGAAAAGTATATATATCTCACCCTGTGACACATGTACAAGGTAACTAGGAAAACTAATTGACTTTGTATGATTTTGATATTACAAATGTAAGTTCGACAAACTTGAACAGCAGCGTTCTATATAATAATGTAATTTAAACAGATTTTTATCTTAACATTAAAGCAATGTATTTTATGTAAAACCGTACGTACCGTAGCATTCCAGACCATAATGTACAGAGCCTTCCGAAATAGCCAAAATGTAAAGTGCCAAAAAAAGCATGTTTTTTTTACAAATTTCAAAAAGAGACCACAAACAATTAAAGAAAATGAGATCCCACGTGGTTACAGCCTTGGAATGGCCTGTGGCAAACATTTTGCTTTTTTATTTTTGTCCTGTCTTCTTACTCCTGATAATTTAACATGCTTCAAATATTGATTGTTCTGTAGAAGTTCCTTCCATGTCCACAGCCATATGCACACCCTCGTTTGGGATGGTCAAAATTGTACTGATTATTTGTGTAAATATTGAGTTGCGTTCAACCTGGGGCTGGGCTTCATGGGCAGTAATATGCATTTCCATTACTGTTCATGAACAGGCTCAATCAAACCGAGCCTGCAATATTTCAATATTTGTCGTGTTCGATGGCTTTCAAAGTTCCCTTTTCACCTAATATTTAAAAAACAAAACATATCAAAAGGCGATAGTGATTTAGCAAATTAACAACACCTCACGTCTATGATTAAGATAAAAGACATTCCTGGAAGATTTTAATTACATGTAATTTATCGTTGGGAAAATAATCAGTTTACTTTTAATTTCCTTTGATAAATTATCGAATAGCGTGAATCCCCTATTAAAATGTGAGAAAATCAAACGTTCTTTCTCATTGTCAAAGAAAAAAGTCATTCGCAGGAATTCTGTTTAATATTTAAGTTTACAATTTGCTATTTGTGAAATTGAATAAAAAATATGAATCTCCATTATAATTCTCCATTTGCGTTAATTGCTCGGTATTTGTTTGTTGTTTTTAAGCCCATTTGATTTTGGTGTCCAGTATCTGTTTGTTGTTTTTATAATGCTCAGTTTGCGTTAGGTTTTCAGTATTTAATTTTGTAAGTTGTTTTTTTATATATTATATTGAAATAGTTCATTGCTTATGCTGAAACTTTGTTTAGACGTGTTAACATGCAGATAGACTCATACAAATGTACATATTTATTGCGCTTTAAAAATGTTAGTTTGTATTGATGTACGTGTACCTTATCGTGTTTCACATATGAATGGTGTCATCTATTTCAGGTGGAGATATTAAAATTTAATGATCGGCGTCAATAGAACATCGCTTTAATGTACTATGCAAAAGGCTGCTCACTTTTACAAACAAATCGAATTTCGATTCTTCAAAATAAATGCCATAGAACATTAGTTTTATGTTCATGTACTGTGCAAAAGACTGATTTGCAAACAAATGAAATTGCAATTCTTCAAATTCGCCTAGAGAATTGAAATTCTCAAAGGAATGCATGAACTTCACATTTAGGTGTAAATTTACTTAAACTAGAATAAAACGAAGAAATCCAACGAAATAGCGCCTCCATAAAGCATTGTTGTGGATTGTATGTTGTTGTTCGCCTATAATAAAATAAAAGTAACTTAAAAGTTTAAATGCACATCAACAAGAGAACAGATACAACATAGAATGAATAAATTATTTAGTAAGTTAACAGAAAAAGTGGTGTTGTACTGATATATGTACGTGTATCGATTTTGTAATATTTAGAAACAAAATATAAGATGGAATGTTAAATTAAATAGTTTAATAGTTTCATAGTTTTGCAGTTAAGGTATATGCCCGAAACTGCAAAGCCTTATCTTAAGCAAAATACTTTTTTACATTTAATTACAACAGCTTTGCGTTTTGCAAAAGTGCTTTTAGTGCTTTATACGTAAACTTAAAGTGACAGTCCATATTATTTTCTTCATTTATAAAGAAAGATAATCCTTTCGCAACGTCAAATATTGAATACAAAAGCTCCGAGTGATAGGGTGTTACCAGAATCTATGTTCAAATTATTGGGGTCGACATTACTTCGGAGCGAAAATACGTTAATTAATATTCAGTTTGTCACGTGATTATTTTCAATAACAAACATCATGACGGATACCGAAGCGATATAGCGTAAAGAGATGAGAAATATCTGTTTGAAGTCGAAAGATATGGTATTTCGTAATGCTCATTTTTCCTTGACGTTTTATTTGTTTTTTATTTTTGCGGGATGGCGATTATTTCGTTCTGCTTACGTTCGACTACGCATGCGTACGCATAAAGTAAATCGACCTCATTTGCATCTTTCGTGGTGAGGCATCAATTTTCGTACTTAATAACTATATCCGTGTAAAATAAGTAAACGAACTGGATTTCTTTATCCTATTTTGTGTTTCTGTCTGTGGTGTATTAAATTCTGACACTTTATGCAAAAAACCATTTTTCATTCACAGTTTTTACATAATGGATGTAAATTCACTTTAATGCTTGCATGTGTTTTTATTATCGGAATTCCCCGACAAACTGAAATTAAAAGTTTAGGAGGTTTTCCCGACTAGCTTTGTACGTAGCGTGCTCGGATTTGGCTTGGCTAGGCCCTGGGGCGAGTTCGATTCCCACTATTGACATAAGATGTACAACTAGCAGCATTTTTTTTAATTATAAAATATGAAAATGGTTGCTGAAATATCGCTTAATTGCGTTTTATAAGTATATAGACTTCGAAAGTTAAATAGAACTTTACTAAATAACCTTTAAGTTAATTGATTGATATAATGTCACCAAACAAATTATCCGCCTTGATTTATTCCACTTTGTCAGCCTTGCATTTACTGATCAGAAGCTCTTTAGGATCAATTCCGTATATCCAAATCTTTAAATGCGAGTAAAGCATGAGTTGAAAAATCGTTGATCTGTCTACTTTAGCTACAGTTATTATAAATATTGAACAAAGTGTCAGAACAAAATAATGGAAAATGAAATCTGGTTCTGATGAAAGATTCAAGAGCAATAAAAATCATGTGGTATGGAATAAATACACTGTGAACTTCATTTCATTGGACTAAGTGTGATGCTACTTTCAAAATCGAAAAGACATGCTTAGCTGCTATCCTTCATCTTTAAAAGCGATCTCCAGTTTGTTTCTATTTTTTAAGTATCCACAAACCATTCGGACATGATTTACATGCCAACTAAATGCAAATTTAGTTTGCTTAGGCCTTTTTGCTAATGGATAGGTTTTTGTTTATAAAATGGATGTTCTCTGTTAACATTGACAGTTACTTTAGCTTAATCCATATAATTTTCTTAATACGAATGAAAATTCAAAGCTTCATATATTTAATGGTTAAAGAATAAATAATCAGTAATTATCCAGGTCATAACAGCAAACATAACTATGCAGGAATATGATTTTTTTAACAAAAGTGAACGACCTTAAATAATTATTAGTTTCTAAGAAGTAATTAACACTGCACTATCTTCATGAGAACTAGTTAAAGCAGTTTCAATTGACATGATCCGGCGATGATCGAATAAAGTTAGCAGATGTTTTGTGGTAATAATTAAGAAATAAATGCCTAAAGCGATATTATAATCATTATTACGGTCTGATTAACATAACAGCTACACGTTTTTTTTCTCAGTTACAACAAGAGGGTGGCTATACCACGTGACTTTTTGGATGTCGTTCACACACAAAATCACAGCATCAGGCAGGACTTTGCTTATTTCTCAGTAAATGCTCAAATTTGATGTGTTTCATACCATAAGCCTGAACTATAGGGAAAATATATTAGTTCCATTGTTTCTTTATTTCTGTTAATTTATGTAAGTGAATGTTTTGTTTGACTGATGTCACGTTTTTGTTAGAGCCTATAACCTTTATAACGTATTACCTTTATTCCATCTGTTTAATAGATGCTCCAAACCTGATAAAAATTTTCTTTAAGACATACTAAAATGAAATGCACACATCGGAAAAGACGATCTTTAAATCAAGCAAAAGGTAAACGTGTGTGTTCAGAATTCTACAGAGCATGTTTATTATGCATAACAGATTGATAAATCCCCTTTTTTACGAAAAGTTCATTTAAATCTTCAATAAACATTTGCCCATTTCATCCCCATGCCCGGTGAATAACTCGTGAAAAAGTGTTCACTTCGCCCTTTGACTGAGAAAAAATATTGCTGATTACTGCGCTACTACAAATGTACTAAATATTAAATATGAATATGTTCGAGAAGTTTTTGTAGGAAGGAATTACAGTTTAAAAATAATTCCACGTTTTAATAATGTCAATAGAACCATGCAAACTGAATGCCAAATGAATAGTTTTAACAGCATTTCTACTTTTGTAAGCCTCAGGAGAACTGATGACATTGTGTAGTTTTGTTGTTTTTTTTTACCGAAATGTCATGCAGATAAAACAAACATGCTAATAATATTGACCTATTTTAATAGTTTGACTAAATAAGAGAAACCGGTGGTCTGTTGAAATAAACTGATAAAACGAGCAAGCGAAATATAATAACCCGACTGTATTATAATGAGCATGTAAAATAAAGAGATATGCTATTATGAACGTAACAGGTTACGCACGATAGACTATAAACGGACGCTCGATAGACGATGGACGCACGATAGACGATAGACGGACGCACAATATACGCTGATTTTGAGACCTCATGCGTTTATATTACTGTAAATAAACAAGATGTAAAATGTTATAAAATTTAGAAAGGAATTGTTAAACAATGATCGAGTGATACGTACAATGTAAAAAACAAAGATTTATCAAGAACAGATTCGATCATTTAAACTAAAATTTAACTGCGGGGATTCGAAGAAAAGGAAAAAAAAAACGAAATACAGATCTTGTCCCAAGGTTATAAAACTGAGAACGGAAGCAAGTCTCAAATCCAAGCATCTGAATGGCTGAAATTGCGACTGGGTTTTAACTGGCATAAAACGTTTAGAATGTCGCAGTGTGATTCATACATGTGAACCTTTAACTGTTTCATAATCCTGACTTTAAGTTTATAAAACATCAATTATGTGGCTTTTTGATCCCTTGTCATCTATTTGATTGAGACTTACTTCCATTGTAATATATATATACGGCATTGGTAATGGCTTATTATTTATTCTTGAAAATCTATGGTAACTGATACATGTTGAAGTTGCTGTTTTGGCTTCCAAGGGTGTTTGAAAGAAACGCAAAAGCGTTCCAAATAGCGGTAAAATGTGTCAATTACTTTCAGTACTGTAATAATAAAACAGTTACCCGAAATCTCGCTCCCCTATGCAAATGAAAAATTAGGTAGTATTTAGAAATCTGTAAGTAGATATGTGTTACATGACTGTACTACAACATGTTAATGGTAAGCGCTTAAAAAAGAATATGTGTTATTACTTTTTATTTACTAGCTATTTGATTTAATAGAAATTTTAAATAAACCAATGAAGGTTAGTTTGGAATTTAGTATTTAATAATATTACCTGATACCTTATATAAATGTAATTTGGTAGTTTTGACTGTTTTCTGAAATTATAAAAAAGTCCATGTTTGCGAACTGTTGACCGGTCAATAGTTTCGACTGTTTCCCTCGTGTGCTCTGACGTCCTGACGTCATGTGGAACAGTAAAGAAACAAATTGACTCAAATGCTTATTTCTCCATAAATAAAACGTGGTGAAGTATTTAAACAAATTAAAATTTTGTCAGCAAAATGACAGTTTTAATGACACCTAAAGTTTTTTTATGAAATAACAGAGAAAAACAATATGAAAACCTACTGACATACAAAATGTTGGCAGTGTGACATAGTTACAAGATTGTTAAATTAAAAAAGTTTAATTAAAGCATATTTGCAAAATTATTTGCTTGTTCCTTTTGTAGCTGTAAGTACTGTTAAAACAGTAATTGATCAGGTAATAAAACAGTTATTTCATATTCGATTTGGGAACAGTCAAACAGTTGTCTCTCGGTGTCGGGGATAGTGTTTTGAACTGTTGCCCTCGGCTAACGGCCTCGGGCAACAGTTCAAAACCCTATCCCCTCCACCTCGGGCCAACATTTTGACTGTTTCACAAATCGCATATGAAATAACTGTATACTGAGGACCAGGATTGTTAATGTCTCTATGTGAATTAGCATCAGTTGTCTGCTGTCTGTCCATCGCTTACATATCATTCAAAAAATGTCTCCTTTGAAACTAATTGGTCAATATTAATGAAATTCACAGTTTGGTAGTCATCAACCACACTTGTTCAAACCGTGTATACCTGGATCTTCAGGGACTGCATGGGTCTTGATAAAATATATTTAAAGATTACAAAAACTTCTCCGAAGTATAAAGATCAAGTTTATACCCAATGACCGGAGTAGACTCAAATAGGTCTGTGTATCCACGCTGCCTGATAATTGTCTACACTTTTCGCCATTTAGTCAGAGAATCATTCATAATGCATCTATGAAACGGTTAAATCCTTTTCACACCTTGCTAAATCGTAACTTGATCTGCGGCTGCACTTTCGCAAAGTCAATAGGCCCCACTTTGTTATGGCGATTCACAATAACACTAAATTATTTAAATTATTACAATAAATTATTACATATAGAATGCCGAAAACTCATAGAAAGCTTGTACTTAAAGGTGAGTTTGGTAGTTTTCTGATTTCAGAAGGTCACCGTTTGTTTTTTAGTCCTTGTTAAGATTGTTTTCTTTTGAAGAAACTAAGGTAAATTACATAATCAATTGGCAAGTAAGAGACTTTCTTTCTTCGATAATACTTATGGATCAAGTATGTTGAACAAGTAAAATTCATAAACTTGTGAAAACTGTAAATACCACAATCGTCTTTAAGTTAGATAATTTATCGATTGCTTTCCTCTAATCATCAAAAGACATGTTACGCTTAACGCCCCTTAATTTCTCTAAAGATGTGAACTGGAAACATTCGTTTTGTTTTCTCAAGAAAAACCACACGATGTTGCAAAACAACATCGAACAAAATAAACACTCCTATACCAACTTCTAATATGAGAAGATCTGTCTGATAAAAACATGTACATGTATCGCTTGGGGCGACAAGAGGACATCATTTCTATAATGACTTGTCTGAATCACACACAGAAGCATCATATAATAAAAGGTTCTTTCATGTGTGTGAAGTTCGAATGGGAAATTCTGACTGGAGGGAAATGTTTCTGTTTGGTAACGAAGCTATCTGCAATCCTACTTTAAAATTATCGTGTATACCCTATAGCCTTTTGTTTATTTTATGCATTTATGAAACAAGATTGTTTACATCTAAATTAATTTTTAGGGTGGAATGCCTTATGATTGATAGGTTGGACTTTCAAAATCGCGCGTTATTAGTTACACTTGTACAATTTGCTGATGGAGACGAACGGGCGGAGCTTTATAGTGCAATGTGTTTTTCTGCATTGGAAAAAACGCTTGAAATGCATAACTCGTATGATACAAGAAAGTCAAAATCTCCATATGAAATTAGAACGTCAAAATTTCTATAATTTGTCTAAAGTAGCATGTATCCTCTTTTTAAAAAAATAAGTTCTGGTTTTAAATAAATCATTTTATAAACCTATAAGTGAGGCTAATACTGATATACATAATTTTAACTTTAAATTTCTTCCCAGTTTAAGGCGATTTATATTATATTTTGTTATAACATGTAAGGCAAATGAAGTTATAGTCCAAAAAAAATGAAAAATCTGATTCATTTGATCAAAAGGCAAAGACAAACCGATTTCAAGCAACAACACGTTTTTTTTTAATTTTTAAATTAATCTACTTTTAAACAAATATTCTATTGGTTTTTCCCTGTCAATTTAAATTGTTCAAATGAGGAACCTGTGTGTTAATATCTAACATATTGATTTGATGTTTCAATCCTTTCTTGGCCTATCGAAGCCTATGGAAACTTCAAATCAACCAGAACTTTTAAACGGATGAAAATGGGAACAAGTAAGATCTATGGGAGGGTGGGAGTATGTTAGATTTGACATGGACAGTCTCTGTCCTGCATCTGTTTTGCTACTGCGATAAAAAGTTATTAACTTAGATTTGTTAATTTGTATTTAAGTCAAACTCAAACTATAATTTGTTCCCGACTTGTCAACAATTTATAAAACCATAAAGTCAATTAAATTTACTGCAACAAGAATCATGGTTTCTATCTGAATTTCATCCTTAAAAATATTTCATTTAAAATTCATCTTTTCAAAATTTTGTCGGTTGCGTTTTTTATGATTGTTCTATCCAAACAAAACGTGCACTTGATTTTATCAATTTTTTACAAGCTCAAACTTTTGTTGGCTTTTTGTTTTCTGAACGATTTAAATAACTTCGTAAAACTTATATTTATCACACCATTTGATTGATTTGGGGGTTTAAACTATTATTGTCGTCTTGGTAGCAGACCTGGGGTAATTGTAATCAGTAATTGTAATCAGCTGTAATGATTACTCACTTCTGAAGTAATCAGATGTAATGATTACATTTGAAAAACCTGATTAAAATTACTGTAATTTAATCAATTACTCATGAAATTTGGCCTGAAATCTTGATTACTTTCTGGGAACCCGAGGGGTCACCGGCTTGGAACGGTCAGTGGCAAATCAAATTGCCACTGGGGGTTTAAACCACGTTCTAGGGCGCACCAACCTCACACTTGCCCCAACAGGTTCTCATATCACAAAACAAGAACAAGTTGTCTTGCTGAAACAACTCCAACCCACTTATTGGCTCAACAATGTTGCATACAAAAGCACACAAACATATAAAACATAAGAAGCTAATAGCATTGCAAAGCCAACGGGCGGGTACTCAATGATCTTACCGAGACCAGAGCTCCTGGAGTAAAATCAGCAAGAACACGGTGACATATGAGTGGCATATGCTGCATACAGAATCACTGATACTATATTTAATGTAGGCCGCATTGTGTGTAAAGAGCAAGTTATATCAAATCATAAGAGTTTATACAATGTATGTGACAAATGTTGCAGGATGAATCAGTGATACTTTATGAAGTTGCCGGTCGACCGCTTTGTAATAAAGAGTAAGTAATTTAGCAAATTGCTAGGGTTTATTTGTAGCATTGTAGAGTTGAAAGTTGGTTGCATCAAATTCACCAAGACAACATTTACTTGTTTGTTCATATGAGAACCTGTTGAGAAAAGTTTGAAATCTGAGCGCCCTAGAAACGTGTATCAACCTCCAGTAAATTTTTGTATTTGGTTTGCCATTAACAATTGCAAAGCTGTAACGTCTCACGTTCTCTTGTTTTCTTTGTGTAGCTTTTCCTAACTCATATTTAACTTTTAGAGAAGCCACTCGTTTGAATCGGGCAGAAACTATTGAAAATGATATTGCCCATACTTGTGAGTAAACTCGTACGGCGACAGTGCCTAGCCATGCAATCAAAATTATTGTTCCTATTGAGCTAAACGGGTAAACCGTAAAAAGGGTTGATCGGAAAACCCTGATAAACGTTATCATCACTGCATGACACCGGAAATGGATTATTTACTGATACATTATGTAACAGTACTTACTTTAAACATATATGTATATGGGGTAATTTTTTACGGCGGCCACAATGCACAAATAGCGGTACTGTGAATTTTTAATGATATTGCACCTACTGGGACTGAAAAGATTGAAAGCAACAGATTAATAGGCATTATAGGCATTACTAACCCACTGTGACGAACAAACATACAAATGAACTTTTAAATGGGTATATAATTGATCCCTATCATAATTCGTCTAAAGTACCAGCAAGTGCAACAATGTTTATTAGAATAAATACTGCTACAAGCATACAAGCAGTTATTGATATTCAAAGATAAATATAAGTCTTTGTGAGAGACTTGCTGAGCCTTCCGAAAATGTTCCTACAACAGCAATTATCAATGCGTGAATCAGCAGGATATCTGGTTTATCAATTCAAATAGAGTTAGATTCAATTTGAATCTTATAGACAGTCATAATTCAGTAAGGAACTTACTGAAGATTAAAACATCGACAAGCAATCGATAAAGAATAATTCTCTGTCTAAACAGACCTTACAAAATGCAATCAACAATTGATTCCGGTGCTTGGCTGATTGTGCTTGTTAAAGATTTTATGATCTTCGTAATGAAAGTAACTAGCAGAGAATGACGTTTTTGGAATTTTAAAACACACAACAGCACGTACCATACGTCCCTAGTCATCAGATTTTGCTGTATTTGTATAAGACTATTGTATCTCCTCTTAAAGCTAAGGATTTCTAAAAAACTTGTTTTCGAAAAGAAGAAAATTATTCGATGTACTTTATTTTCTATATTGAAACTGTTCTGTTCTACAAACATAACGATATTCTTATGCCATTCATTACTTTATTATAATATTGCTATTATTATTACTTGCATAATGTAAACCAAGTTGTTGACGAAAATTATGTTGTTTAGTGATTAATTTAAATTGTGTGTTAGCAAGAACATTATATAATAACAAAAGAAACGAAGACCAAACAGAATACATTATTCATCGGCTGGTGATGAACAACAATTTTCTTGCATGCCATACCGTTGTAATCTAATGCTGATCACATTAAAAAGGGTTTGTCTCCCAACCTCTTTGGGTGGTGGTTGTCCTGGCAAGCTCTCTCCGTAGCCTGCTCGCAGTTTGTTTGGCTTGGCTAAGGTGCGCGGTCGATCCCCACTATTGAGAATATTATTAATATCATTATCAGCATCACCTTTATAAAATATGCAAATGGTTGCCGAAAGATCGCTTAATTGCATATTATAAGAACACAGGACTTGTAACCTTTAACAGAATGTTACTTAATAACCTTTATTGATTGATAACATAGCAATTATCCGCATTGATTTATGCCACAATATTCTTGCATTTCCCTGATCTGAATGCTTTTGATGATTAATTATATTTATTCAAATTTATAAGCAATCCATGCATTTGTTGAATAATCTTTAAAGCATCTACTTAAGCTACGGATATGATGAATATTTTACAGCATCAGAAGGAATTATTTATGATAACATAAAGGATGTGAAGGATCTTTCAAGAAATATTAAAACAAATGGATAAAATAAATACTTGGTACACTGTATATCCCTTAGTTTAATACTAATTCCTGATCATTTTGTTGGCAAATAAATTCTCGAGCGGATCGAGCGCAACTCAGTATATAAAGCTAGTACACTTGTCCAAAACAATATAATATTTCAGTAAGGTTTTAATTACTATTATCCTAATTATAAGAGTAGTAACAAAACGAAAGGTTGAAACTGATAAAGAAATTAGAATGTTACAAGTACACGTCGTATCATACGACATTTTAAACTTTCACTTTCACAAACAAGTCAAATGTTTTTATTCTTCAAATGCGATAGAACATTAGTTAAAAATGTGTTTATGTACCGTGCAAAAGACTGTTCACTTTCGCAAACAAATAAGTTTGCAATTCTTCAAATGAACTGAGAGACTTGAAATTCTCAAAGAAATACATGAACTGTACATTTAGGTGTAAATTAACTTAAATTGGCATAAAACGAAGAAATCCTACGAAATTGCGCCTCCATAAAGCATTGTTTTGGATTGTATGTTGTTGTTCGCCTATAATCAAATAAAAGTAAGTTTATATGCACATCAACTAGAGAACAAATATAACATAGAATGGGTAAATTATTCAGTTAGTTTACAGAAAAAGTGGTGTTGTACTGATATACGTGTATCGATTTTGTCATATTTAGGAACATAATATTAAATAAATGTGAAACATCTACTAGTTCAGCGGTTTTTGATCGCTTAATTACATAATATTATTATAAGAACATAGACCTTATAACTTTTAACAATCTTTTACTTTATAACCTTTATTGATTGATATAATGTCACTCACATAAAATTTATCCGCCTTGATTTATTCTAGTTTGTTAGTCTTGCATTTACCTGATCAGAGAGCTTTTTATGATTAATTATGTATATTTAAATCTTTAACGCGAGCAGTGCATTAGTTGAACAATCGTTGATCTGGATACTTTAGCCGCAGTGACAATGTATTATAAATATTTAACAAAGTATCAGAAAAAATAGAAAATGAAATCTGGTTTTTGTGAAACATTCAAAAACATAAAACATATGTGCCCAAGATCACAAAACAAAATCTGGAGATCAGTCTCAAATCTCAAGCATCTGATTGGCTGAAATGGCGACCAGTCGCCATTTCAGCCAATCAGATCCTTGAGATTTGAGACTGATCTCAAAACTCAGTTTAATGATCTTGGGCCATGGTATGGAATAAATACAATGTGAACTCCACATCATTCGATTAAGCGTTATGTTACTTTCAAAAACAAAAAGACATGCTTAGCTGCTATCCTTCATCTTTAAAAGCGATTTCCAGTTTGTTTCTATTTTTAAGTACCCTCAAACCATTCGGACATGATGAGCATGCCAACTAAACGACAATTAAGTTAGGCCTTGATGCCTATCGATATGTTTTTGTAAATAAAATGGATGTTCTCTTTTAACAATGACAGTTAAATGCAAAGCTTCAAAGTTTTAATAAATAATCAGTTGTTATCCAGTTCATAACAGCACACATAAATATGAACGCAGATGATTTTTTTCACAAACGTGAGATTGACCTAAAATAATAATTAGTTTATAAGAAGTAATTAACACCGCGAAAACGTCATGAGAACTTGTTAAAGCAGTTTCAATTAACATGATCCGGCAATTATCGGGTAATTTTAGCAGATGTTATGAGGTAATAATTTAAAAAAAAGAAACGCCCGGGCGATAAAATAATCATCATTACGTTTAAATAAACATAACAGCTACATGTATCAAGAAATGACACATTTGTTCTCGGTTAAAAAATTCTTACCCTCGAGACAACGACGAGAATCTCATCTAAAATCCCTCATATGGAGGTTTCCCCGAAATATAAAGTATGACAAGTGATTTCTTACTTACTTTGATATTGCTATTAATTTAATCCATGCAGTCAAATAAATTCTAAAACCATTTTTGCATTTTTCGTAAGTTGTGTCTAGGTATTTGAACATATTGTTGGCGAAAACCACATTTGGACAAACCTATTCTATAATTCTTTCTGTTTTGTGAATTATTTGGATTTCAAAGTTATATAATTATATCAAGATTGTTAATGAAATATTTGCTATTTTTACGCCTTGCATTTAATGTATATATGACTAAAATCTCTACATCAAGTTAAACCTTAGGTCAGTTTGATTCTTTAGTTTTTGTTTTTGGCTATTCATTAAAATAGGTCTCGTCTTAAAGCCAGTTCTATGTAAATGATTTGAGTTCCAATAGTTTCTTATTTCCACAAGTGTATTATTCTTGTTTGTGACAATATAATAGGCATTTAATGACGTCGCGTCATTCAAGGGCTTATAACCTTGACATGATCAGTTGATTCGAGTTAAATAACAGATGTTCAAAACTAAATTACACTTTTCTTCATCAACGATAATTTACATTTTTGTACATGTAATGACATGCACACATGAGTGTTTCCATCCTTACCAGTGTCATACATGTACATGTATGTACCCGGTTTTTACTGGACCTGGAAAAGTTCTTTTAAACCTCTAACTTACCCTCAAACCGTGTCATCCCCTAGTCTGAAAAATAACCCACGGAGAAGTGTGCGCGCTTAAAGGTTGAGAAAAAACCTTCGCTGGTACAGCACTTTTACTTAATGTACATAAATTCGAGAAATATGTTAATTTAACATTGATGAATTTAGGTAAAAATGTTGTGGAGTTTTACTAATATTCGATGAAGGATATTTTATTTCTGATATGAGTAAAAGCTGTTCTTTGTCAGAGGAATTTAATATTTGCAAACAATTTCACGTTTAAAGCATTTTTAATAGACCCACACAATCTGAATTCCAAATGAAAGGTTTTTACATCAGTTCTTCTTTTGTTAGCCTCATGAGAACTGACAAATGACAGATGAATCTGCTAATTGCTCCATCACCCTTCTCTACAGTAAAACAGCACATCGCTTCTGAACAAAAAAGCCTGTTCAGTTCTTGCAGTTGCTTTGTCATCCAATAAAATCACACAAGACGTAATATCTAATGCACACGGATGAAATGATCAATCTTCACAAATTGCCTGACAGTCTGTAAAACTGCTCGGACTATCTGATTAAAATCACAACAGGGAGAGTGTGTAATATAACTCTTATTTTACCAGCGGGACATCTACAATGCAGTATTCCAGAATGTAAATTATATTTTCTTTGAGTCTGCCTGAACGCCTTTCTGATTTTCAATGAAACGTTTATGCGTAGTTTTTATTTAGTTTTTCCGAAAATCATCCTGATAAAATAATTATTATATATAGTGTCTATATTATATTAACAGTACTGACTTATTTAAATTGTTTGGCTTCATGAGAGATTGGAAACTGGTGATCTTAGATTGCATCATTGTTGCAATATACCAACAAAAAGGGCCAGCGATTACAACACGTCTGCCTTGTAAAGGGCAACTAACATAAAGAGATACGGCAATATGAACGTTAAACGCACGCACATTACACGCTCATTTTGAAATCTAATACGTTTACATTACTGTAAACTGACTTAAGATATAAAATTTAAAACAAAAAACTTAAGTAAGGAAGTGCTAAACGATGATGAAATGATTAAAAAGAAAAAAAAGTGATTTATCAAGAAGAGAATCGGTCATGAAAACTTAAAATTGCTCTTTAACTGGAGGGATTTGAAGAAACGCTTAAAAGAATTACAGATCTTGTCACAAGGTTATATAACTGAGAATTGAAACTAGTCTCAAATCTCAAGCAGCTTAGTGGCTGATTGGTGGCCATTTCAGCCATTTAGATTGTTGAGATTTGAGACTTGTTTCCAAGCTCAATTTTAAAACCTTGGAGCTTTACCACTAGCAATGTTTGGTTTTTGCATTTTGTCCCGTATTGTGGTAAATGAATTAAATTTAACAAGAAAGCACAGAAATTTTCCTTCCGTATCGTTCCAGACCTACACAAATAGGCCTAAAATATACATTTATTCGGAAACTTACATAAACTCACTTTCTCTGTCTGTTTACGATGTACAATCGGCTCTTATTTTATAAATGTACATCGAGGCCCTGTCCAAAGTTTCTTCTCGTCTTATTCTATAAAACGGTAAAGCAAGACTAGATTGTGCCTGACAGTTAATGTGGTAAATGATGTATTTCGTAGCTTGTGGATACCTTTTGTTATCCATTAATACAGTTTTCATGCAGATTTCTGACATATGTTGTAATTTTCAACGGTTCTTAAAAAGTATTTATGAGACATGCCATATTGGCAAAACAGTTCTGATTTAAGTGAAAATAATTGACAGATGACGGAAAGTATAATGCCATGTACAATGTAACTCGGAAAACTAATTTACTTTGTATTATGTTTGATATTATAAATGCAAGTTCGACAAAGTTTAACTTGAACAGCGGCGTTCTATATAATAATGTAAAAACATTTTTTATTTTAACTTTAAAGCAATAGGCACATGTTTTATGTAGAACCGTACGTAACGTAGCATTCCAGACAATGATGCACAGAGCCTTCTGAAAAAGCCAAAATGTAAAGTGCCAAAAATGAAAAATGTTTTTTTCACTAATTTCAAAAAGAGACCACAAACGATTAAAGACAAATGAGATCCCAAGGGGTTATCTCCTTGGAATGGTCTGTTTTTTTGTCCTGTCTTCTTACTCTTGGTAATTAACAAGCTTCAAATATTTATTGTTCTGTAGATGTTCTTTCGAAAAACAAAACATATCGAAAGGGGATAGTAATATAGCAAATTAACAACATCCCACGTCTGTGATTAAGATAAAGACATTCCTGGAAGATTTTAATTAATAAATGTAATTTATCTTTGGGAGAATAATCATTTTGCTTTTAATTTCCGTTGATAAATTATTGAATAGCGTGAAGCCCCTATTAAAATGTGAGAAAATCAAAATGTTCTTTATCATTGTCAAAGAAAACAGTCATTCGCTGGAATTATGTTTTATATCTAAGTTTACAATTTGCGATTTGTAAAATCGAATAAAATATGAATTTTCCATTATAATTCTCAGTTTGCGTTAATTGTTCAGTATTTGTTTGTTTTTTTTTAAGCCTATTTATGTTTGGTGTTTTATAATGCTCAGTTTGCATTGAGTCTTTAGTATTTGTACATTGTAAGTTGGATTTTATATTGAAGTAGTCCATTTTTAATGCTGCAGCTGAGTGTGTTTTCCTGTGTTGACATACAGATGGACTCATACCAATGTGCATCTTTATGGCACTTTAAAAATGTTTAGTTTCTATTCGATGTACCTGTTTATGTTTCAAATATGAGGAGTGTACTCCATTTCAGGCGAAGAAATTAAAATTTAATGATCGGCGTTAAAAGAATAGTGCTTTGATGTACTACGCAAAAGGATGCTCAATTTCACAAACAAATCAAATTTCGATTCTTAAAATGCGATAAAACATTAGTTTTATGTTCATGTACTGTGCAAAAGACTGTTCACTTAGGCAAACAAATAAAATTGCAATTTTTAAATGCGCTGAGAGAATTGAAATTCTCAAAGGAATACACTTTACATTTAGGTTTAAATTTACATATATTGGCATAAAACGAAGAAATCCAACGAAAAAGCGCCTCCATAAAGCATTGTTTTTGATTGTATGTTGTTGTTCGCCTAAAATCAAATAATAGTAACTTAAAAGTTTAAATGCACATCAACAAGAGAACAGACACAACATAGAATACATAAATTATTCAGAAACTTAACGGAAAAAGGGGTGTTATACTGATATACGTGTATCGATTTTGTAATATTTAGAAACATTATATTAAGGTAAATGTGAAACATCTACTAGTTTAAAAAGGTTTGTGTTTTTGCCCGAAACTGCCAATATGAAAGCATTATGCTAAGCAAATGACTTCAAGTTTTTATAATTAAATAACAAGAGCGTTACTTTTTGCAAAAGTGCTTTTAACATTAAATTAATGCTTGCCTGTGTGTGTATTATCGGACTTCACCGCCAAACTGGGCTGAAGGTTATAAAACTGAGTTTGGAAACCAGTCTCAAATCTCAAGCATCTGATTGGCTGAAATGCCGACAGGTCGTGTTTGATCCCCAATATCGACATAAGATGTACAACTAGCAGCATCGTCGTTGTAAAAATATGAAAAATAGTTGCTGAAAGATCGCTTAATTGTATTTTATAAGAACTTAGACCTTGGGAGTTTAATAGAATTTTACTAAATAATCGTAATTGATTGATATAATGTCACCAAACATTGAAATTATCCGCCTTGATTTATTTATTCCTCTTTGTTATTTTTGCATTTATCAGCTCTTTATGATCAATTCTGTTAAATTCAAATCTTCAATGCGAGCAGTGCATTTGTTGAATAATATTTTCAGTATCAACTTTAGCTATGGTTTTTAAGAATATTTAACACAGCATCGGAAATATAAATGATAGAATAACGGCTCTGATGGAACTTTCAAGAACCATTAAAATTGTTGGTTCGAATAAATACACTTAGAACTCTATATCATTAGTGTGATACTATTCTCTGTTCATTGTGTTAGCAATTAAATTCTCAAATTAAAAACATGAACTAAAAATAAAATTTTACTGAAACGCCTTGTACGACCTCGAAACTAACCAATTTAGGATCATTCAAAATCGCAATAAAATGGAAACAAACAACATCACGCTAACGAATGTACGTTTATATACAGTAAATTAAAAGTATAAAAGCATCCTTCAAACAATTGGCATATACTCAATTTAAGCTTGTTATCAATACCTATGACAACTAGCCACAGGAATAGTCTAAGCAAAAAAGAACATTTTGGAAAATATAGAATCGAATTCCCACAAAGTATGTTCTCAAACGTAATATAGAGCATAATGCTGTGGTGTTTCGCTAATATTCCATATAAGACATTTTATTTCCGGTATGAGTTAAATATGGTGTTTGTACGAGAAAGTAAAAGTTTGAAAAAAATCACGTTTTAACCTCTTTATTTGACCCGCGCAATCTGAATGCCAAACGCGAGGTTTTTACAACATTTCTTCTTGTGTAAGCCTCTTGAGGGATAACAAATGACAGATAAATGTGCTAACTGCTGCATCAGTCTTCTTTAAAGAAAAACAGCACAGCGCTCCTGAACAAAAAAAACCCTTTTCAGTTCTTGCGTATAAAATGTTATCTAATAGAATCACACAAGGCGTTATCTCTAATGCATAAGAATAAAAACGACCAATCTTCACAAATTGCCTAAAAGTCCGTAAAACTGCTAGGACTCTTTGATTGAAATTACAGCAGGGAAAGTCGCTTTCATTTTACCAGCGGGACATCTAGTATTCCAGAATTTATTTTATATTTTCTTCGCGTCCGCATGAACGCGTTGCTGGTTTACGATGTAAAGTGTACATGTCATGCAGATAAAACAAACATAAAACTTCATAAACAGCAATTATGAGGCTTTTTGCTCCTTGTCATCTATTTGATTGAGACTTACGTCCATCGTAATCTTAGTGGGCAGGGTACAGTTTCGCACTTTGGTCCCGGTCGATTTTTTAAATATTTGGGGTACCCTTGAAATAAATGCATTAAAATGATTGTTTAAATTAAAAATGTGAGATTCTTTTTAAATTATGTAATAAGAAATCTGATCATGGTGGCTAAAATGCATGGATGGTAGCTTTGTATGTTCCGAGTTGAATAGTAACCGGATGAAAACACAGTGTGCTCGGCTGAATCTGAGATTAATTTGACGGTGAGGTATTTCAATGACAAATGCTGAAAAATCAAGCTGGATGGGAGACACTTTCCATCTGCTTGGGGCATTGGGCACATATTAAATATTAACAGGAAAGGGGTTTTATTTCAAAAGTTCCTGCAGGAAATATTTTGCAGGCTTTCAGATATGTAGGATTTTAGCCAAATTTGCACTGGAAAAACAGGGGTAGGGGTGAGCTTATAGGTCTTATTAAATCCTGAAGGATAATTACTGTAGACCAGTTGCTTGTTGTTTACATGATACCACCCCCCTCCAACACAGAAAATACAACAACACAATTTTAGCAGTACAAATTTTGTATTTTCAGTAAAAAAGAGTTCGCGCGCAGTCCCAGACTCCGAAAGCCGCATCGGAAACTGTACCCTGCGCCCTTAAATGTTAATATATACTCCATTGATAATGGCTTAGTGTTTATTCTTGAGTCTTTGGTAACTGATACATGTTGTAATATGCTGTTTTGTCTTCCAAAGGTGTTTGAAAGCAATGTGTCAGAAATAAATAAGTAGAAGTGTGTTACGTGACTTTACTACTAAATGGTAAGCGCTTAGAAAGAATAAGTTATGTTTTTTTATTTAGCTAGTTGATAAAATATCTAGATTTCAAATATACCAATGAAGGTTGTTTTTCGTATTTCACAAGATCACCTTTGGTTTTTTTAGTGCTTTTTATACGCCCGTTTGAAAAACGGGACGTATTATGGGAACATCTGCGGCGGGCGGGCGGGTTGGCGGGCGGGCGGGGGGCGTCCACAGGGTTTCCGCTCTCTAAGTCAAAGAGTTTTCATCCGGTCTTTATCAAAACTGGTGAATATGTTGGTGGGCATAATATCTCGACCAAGTTCTATAACCAGCCAAATTTTTCCAGGCACTCCTGAATTATGGCCCTTGAATTGTCCAAAATTACTGTTTCCGCTCTCTAAGTCAAAGAGTTTTCATCCGGTCTTGATCAAACTTGGTGAATATGTTGGTGGGCATAATATCTCCACCAAGTTCTATAACCAGCCAAATCCCCCCGGGCACTCCTGAATTATGGACCTTGGATTGTCCAAAATTACTGTTTCCGCTCTCTAAGTCAAAGAGTTTTCATCCGGTCTTTATCAAACTTGGTGAATATGTTGGTGGGCATAATATCTCGACCAAGTTCTATAACCTGCCAAATCCCCCAGGCACTCCTGAATTATGGCCCTTGAACTGTCCAAAAACTGAATTAGCGACCTTTTTGTGTATTCATACTCCTTTATGTTTATCATTTTAATCCAAAAAACATTTTATGTTTCTGAAGTAGCTGGTTTAATGAAGTAAATGTATTTGCTAAACATATATAATATTGTTACATATGAGAGCTGCTTGATTTGAAATTGATGTTTTACTGAGAATGCAGAACATTTTTTGTGTTTTTGTCTTATAAGAGAACCATGGTTATGCTGACATGAATAATAAACTATAAAACAAAACCTCATTGTGTATTCATACACCTTTTTATCATTTTAATCCAAAATACATTTTATGTTTCTGAAGTAGCTTGTTTAATGAAATATATGTATTTGCTAGACATATATAATATTGTTACATATGAGAGCTGCTTGATGTTGAAATTGATGTTCTACGGAACATTTTTTTGTGTTTTTGTCTTACGAGGGAACCATGATTATGTTGACATGATTGTTGAAAAACAGCTAAAGCACTCAATGAGTTGGAAAATTCTGCTCCCAAAAATGTTGTCATTACCATTGAATTTACCACAAATATGACGGGCGTATTTTGTGTCAGTTTGGCACTCTTGTTAGGATTTTTTTTTTGAAGCAAGGTTAATCGCGTAATTTATTGGCAAGGTAGATACTTTCTTTCTTCGATCATAATACTTATGGATCAAATAAGGTGAACAAGTAAACTTCATAAACTTGTGAAAACTGAAACAAACCGCCATCGTCTATAAGTTAGATAATGTATCGAATGATTTCCTATAATCATCAATGTACGTGTGACAAGTACCGTCCCTTAACTTCTCTAATGACATGAACTGGAAACATTCGTTTTGTTTTCTCACGAAAAACTAAGTCTTTGCAAAACACCATCGAACCAAATAAACATTCCTATACCAACTTCTAATATCAGAAGATTTGTCTAATAAAATCATGTATCGCTTGGAGCGACAAGAGGACATCATTTCCATAATGACTTGTCTGAATCACACACAGAAGCATCATATAATGAAAGGTTCTTTCATGTGTGTGAGGTTCGAATAGGAAATTCTGACTGGATTTTTTTTCTGTGTGGTTACGAAGCTATCGGCAATACTACTTTTAAATTATCGTGTTTACCCTACAGCCTTTTGTTCATTTTATGCATTTATGAAACAATATAGTTTACATCTAAATTAATTTTAAGGAGCGAAATGCCTTACGATTAATTGATTGGTCTTTTAAAATCGCTCGTTATTAGTTACACATGTACAAAGTGCTGAGGGAGAAGGGCGGAGCTTGATAGTGCGATGTGTTTTCCGGCATTGGAAAAAACGCTTGAAATGCATATCTTGAATGATACAAGAACGTCATAATCTCCACATGAAACACGAACGTCAAATTTCTATTTCTGTGTCATCGTTTTAAAAATTACTTCTGGTTTTAAATCAATCATTTGTAAACCTAAGAGTGTCGCTTATACTGATATACATATTAAGCTCTTGTTTGCAGTTCAATGCGATGATTGTTTGTTACATAACATGTCAGGCAAATGAAGGTATAGAGTCCAAATAAAAAATATGAAATGTTTGATTCCAATCTCATTAAAATCAGATCTTTGATTACGCTTCGATACTCTACGCTACGAAGATCTGATGACATCGCATTAGAGGTCACCTCAATTTGACCTTTGATTAGCCAATGAAATCGTCGGCTGCAAAACGTTGTGGTATAACTTCATAAATATTCGCCAGATTACGCCTATTTACGGAAATTCATATTGAGCGGCAATGTCCAAGGTATTCCGCTTCACATTTTCAAGATGGCAGCCCCCATTGATATTTGCAATCCAGTAAAACTAACGCCAAAGAAATTACATTCCTTAGTTGATCGGTGCTGTTTTTGCGGGATGTCATTTCTCCAGGTTCTGATAACGGGTAGTGGGAGCAAACACACTCAAAAACAGTTCAAACAAAAACTTAGAATCAATGAAGAACGCCTTCAGAATATGAAAAAGGTCGTGAAGTGTTTGTCGCTGTCAGACACCGATACCGCGGTGTGTCAGAAATGTTATAGAAAAGTGGAGTCGATTATTCGACAGCAGCAACAAGTGGATGGCATGAAGTTGGAATTAGAAGAAATGAGAAACCGGTTACAACAGGTATGTAATTTGTTTTCACCACATGTTTGGTATATCACTGTCTTACATCAGGAACCTGAATTTCTTTTCAAAATCACCTCGATCCCACATATATGATGTTTGACCCTATATACCTACAATATACCTATATAATAAACACAAGGAATGCAACGGATTCCTACCCTGCCCACTAATCAGTTACAATAATTTTCCAGCTTCAGCCTTGACACGAAGTTATCCACTTTTTGCTCAAACATTTGAACAAAATAAAACTCTATTATTAGCAATCATAGCACTTCAGTATTAGTCATTCTTGAATCGGCTATCAAACGTTTGTTTCATTCTTTATTTTGTCGTCCACTCCATTGAGTGGTTTAGTGGGTGGGGTACATTTGCTTACTGGATGAATGGTTTGTGTACCTGACTGCTCCCTGATTGCTATTTTATATTTCCTGTTTATAGTGAGACAATTTGATAACACTATTCCTCTTAACTATAGAGAAAAGATATATTTCTTTTTTAGGATAGTATTACCACACATACAGAGAAAAGGCTTTTGAGATCTCCAGCTCAGCAACAGCCATTCAAAGTTATTAAGATTCCCACAAATGTAACAGTGAAATATCCTGTGCAGCTGAGCAGCTTTCAAGTTCTGGTAGCCTCAAATAAACAGCTAGCATCTTCATCTGACACTTCAGACATACATCAACAACAGGATAAAGGTATTATTAAATAAAAGATATGTGCATTATTGGCTGGAGTATGATGTACCATGTTAGCGTGTGTCTGATTCTTTAATCTCAACAACTCAAAACATAACCAATACTAAAATAAAGGAATTACTTTTCACTGAATTAAGGTATTAAATACATAAATATATAAGCTTCAGTATGATGTACCGTGGTGGTATTTTTCGGTTTCTGATGAAACTTGCATATTGAATTTCTAGAAAATAAACCTAGTGAAACTTCAAAGACAGCTAAGAAGTCCCTGGTTTTCAGCGAGAAAGAACCTGGACATGGAGAAGTTGAAGTAAAATGTTGAAAAGTTATTGTTTGTTTTGCTGCTGTTGATGAAATCCCTTTTGTTAATTTCAGTATCTGTTACTGACTTCATCCTCTTTTGCCAGTTAAATCATCCTTGTTTGCCATTTAAAATTATGTTTCATTTGCATGAATATTTTTCTATGTTAAATTACAGCTAGAGATTCTGGTTGCAGACAGAATAATATTAAATTTATCATTAATTCACAAAGTAATGTGTTTTAATAGAAAATAATGTAACATATTTCTTTTTCAAGAAAATTATAGTTGTTTATTATTTAAAATCATGCCAAATAAAAGTTTTCATTTTGAATAATTCATATGACTATTTTTTGTTTTTGATAAAACTTATTCTTCTTCATGCTAACTCTTTTTTATTGTTATAATTTTATGTGATATCTTATAAATACTTTAATCATTGTACTAAATTGGTAAGTTACATTTATACATTGAAAAAACAGCAACAAATTCACATGTTTCCATTTCTTTCTTAAGTAATAAATTGCCGATGAGATGGACAAGTCCTTTTTGGTATATAGCTTGGATATGTTGTTTATCAATGAATTTTTTTTCTAAATCTTCTTAGAGTCATGATGCAGTGCCAGAAACATCCTCATGGGAATTTTACACAATGATCATAATTACACGAGGTCTTTTTATCACATTTCAGATTACAGTCAACTACCCCAGTGGAAAGAAATCAGCATTCATATGGCCAGAGCTGCATAGGAATATTTGTAAAGTCATTATGAATGGGAAAAACTGTGAGAAAGTTATACTTGACTGGCTTGCAAAAGAACATTCAAAGGAGATAATCAACTGTGCAGCTGCTATTATAAGAAATGAATGTAAGCAAGCCTGTAAAAGAGATTCTGGTTCAGTTTTGAGAAAGACTGATTATTGTGGATTGTTCAACTTTACATTGGACTCTTTAGAGTCTGAGTTTCAAGAAAAATGCCCAAGTTTATTACAAGTTATGGAGTCTGCTGTGTGTGATGTTCCTATACCTAGAAGTATTGACAATAAACTGTACACAAACTTGATGGTTTCAGTGTCAATGGTAATGCATACAAGAAGTCAAGAAATGTCTGCTCTGCATTACCTAATTGGCTTTGTGTTAGCAAGTGGTGGTTGCACACAGAAGGTGAGAATTATATTTAATAAGATAAGTTACATATTTTCCTTTGTGATGAACATAGTTTTCCATGCTGTTGTTTTTTTTCCTTAAAACAAACAAATGATTTTTGTTTTTTTTAAATAAAAAATGAAATAAGTTAAAGAAGACTTAGAGAAATCACCCATTTTCATTTATTTTGCATTTCATAAGTTGTATTTCTACATCTTATCAATTACCTTACTTCCTGTATTGTAGAACATTGATATCCTATCTAAACTTGGTTTGTCAGTGAGACCAGAGACAGTACATCGCAAGTTGTTTTCCTGGAATGAGATGCTTGACTGTGAAGTCTTAAGTTGTAAACGTGACTGGGAGCAAGGGGGAAGAAGAAAATGTTGTGCTCTTTGTAAAAAAAAAACTTTTTTTAATTTGATAATTTTATTTTTATCGATGAATAGGATTGTGCGGAGTGTGGCAAGCCCTTAAGCTAGCTTTATCTAGCATGAAACATGAGTGAGGACATCAATATTAGGATTGAGCATGGGCCAAAAACATTTAAGGTGGTAACTGAATGCAGATATTAGTCAACCTGCCTACAAAGACACAACTAATCAATAATGGTCTTTTTCAAAAGTGGTCTTTTTTAGGTTGACTGTATACTATGAAGTCTTTTTTTAGGTTGACTGTATACTATAAAGTATATAAAACACAAAATATCATCATAAGTTTATGAAAAATGTATTTGTCTTAAAAACATGTTATTTTCTTTACAAATAAGTAACTTTTAGAGAGGCTGAATTTCAGATAACACTAAACAGAAAAAAATCATGTCACTCATTTCCATTATCTTATCATATTAAACTAGGTGCTTTTTGTTAAACAAGACAACTTCATATACTACTACATGTTTGTAACATTTTACTTTTTCATATGTATTACATGAATCTGAGTGCAGCTTAAATGTTATTTACCAAGTACACAATTCATGTAATAAAACAATAGTCTTTATGTCATGCAATATTTTTATAAATGGTAATGAATATGCATACAATGTCATGTTTCTTTGCATTGAACAAATGATGTAATAAAGACAATAAAATCTTTTGTTTACCTAATTTACTGTTATCTATTTTCACTATCATTATAACAAACTAATATTTAAAGAGCACAGTATTTTTTCACTGATATAACAGGTGGAATGTTAATCCCTGAAAGTTTTATGTCTCTTGGGCACTTAGCTAACCGTCTATATCCCCACTTGGCTCACACTCTAGATCAGACAAGTTAAGATCATATGATATAGTACTGCTGCTACTGCTACTGCTACTGCTGCTAATATCACTGCAAATTGTGAAATCCCTAAAAATGCATTCCATAGGGGCGAAATCACAATTATTGCACATACATTGTTTCATACACACATCACAGCATGTGTGAACACCAGTTTGACTTTTAACATCAGACAACTCATTTTTTTGAAATAAAAGGCTGCAATGCAGTTAGTCTACGGCAAGTTGAATTTCGGTACATATTTCTCACATCTTCATCGGTTGACTTCAGTTGGTAGCCCCTATATAGGAAGATAGCAACAGCCTGAGATCCATCACGTCCCACGCGTCCTATTTGTTGCCACAGATCTACCATACTATATGGTGCGCCATACACAATTACATTATAGCAGTTACGAATGTCGATACCCATTCCTAGGGCACTGGAAGCAATGACTATATATTGACAATTTCCAGATCTGATTTTTTTCTATTATTTCCAATTTGTTTTTTTCCTCTGTTTCTGAATGAAACATTTCAATGACAATGTCAGTCTCAGTTATCTCTTTATGAAGAAAATTGTATATCAGTGACACATCCTTAATTGATGAACAGTAAATTAATGTATTTGAAAGTTTCTTCTCTTGCGCGGCCTCAATAACTGGCATAAAACCTGATTCAATACACTGAATTTTAATCACAACAAGTTTTATATTCGGTTTGTTTGGCGAAAGTTTCACAACCACAGTGTCTGGTTTCATGTTCAGCGATTTCATTGTCTTCTTGTAATCTGCTTTCCGACATGTTGCACTAAGAGCTGTAACTGAGGAAGTGGGAAACAGGGCTCTCAATTCTCCAAGACATGAAAATCACTTTCTAAATGCCTCCCCCTTTTTCTCTTCACCCCTAAAATAAGCAAATACATTTATAGTTATTTTGTATCAAAGCATTACTTTTTTAAAATTAATATGGCATATTGTATTTATCAGCTTTTCATTTTTCATCTTGTAATGTTTAAGGGATACCAAAAGAAAGTTTATACAAAAGGAATAGATGTACAGATAAGCTGACTAATCTATAACAGTGCATGGACTAATTAGTCTATTTATGTCTGCTCTGTATTTAAAATTGCAGAATGAAATACCAAATTATTTTAAATGTTTGCAGTGAGCTATACAATTTTGCTTCTCTTTTATTTAATTTGTCCAAAACATCAATGTTGCTGAAAGTTGGTTGGGAAAGCACTGTGGATCTTCATGGGCAATAAATCTTTGCCATGCCTAAGTTTAATAGTGGAAAATATTCAGTCTGAAACACACTTTTGGACACATTCAATTTCTTGCTTCTATAAATGATAAAAATAATCATAATAATACATATGGGCTTTTTAATATTTCTGCTTTGAATTTATAGAAACAGATTTAAAACTATTCCTTACCATGAAATAACTGTATGACTTTCATCAACAATTATGTTGTTCACTGAGAAGTTTTTCAGAATTTCACGCCACTTGCCACTTCCAACCAATATCTCTGGAGATCCAAAGAGGTAGTCAAATCTACCATGTTCAATTTCTTTGTCTGCCTCAGGACTTTCACCTGAAATGACGAAATGTTAATGAACAAAACAGTATTGCTAGGAAATAATGAAAACTAAGCAGAAATTAGTAAGTTTCTATTTTCATCAAACAATTTATAAGCTTGTGCCCAAAACTGTCATAGTCATCTATAAACCTGTTGAACAGAGTATTCTGATTGCAAAATTTCGAATAAAATGGCAGATAATCAGGTTTGAAATGAATGTTTCAGTTTTATGCTTATTTTTTTGTGTTTTCTTGGCTTACATGATCAGGTATGAAGTTAGTTATCGTATTTTTTATCATTTATGTTTTATATTCAGAGAACTCTGTAACAAATGAAGCCATGTTTTGTGTGAATCTGCAAGAGCTTGACCTCTTGACACCCTTTGTGTGTGTGTGTGTGTGTGTGTGTGTGTGTGTGTGTGTGTGTGTGTGTGTGTGTGTGTGTGTGTGTGTGAGGCGAAATAAGTTATATAATAAGTTGAAGAAACTATTTAATTGGAAATGAGGAACATCCGCCAACAATTTGTCTTTCCCAGTGGTTAAATGTCTATACAATGATTAACAGGGTAACCAGTCTATCCTCATACCAAAGCCACTAACTTAATTCCAATTTCCATATTATTTATTTCACACTTCTCACACACAAATATATTTGGGCAGCACTGACCTTATCACTAAAATAAAAATGTGCACTATTGATGTGTTTTGAATGTAACAGATTACTTGTTCATACCTATGTAAAAAGCAGAAATATTGGGAATTTGCCATAATCTGTGGACTTGGTCCTCTATTAGCGATTGTAATGGACTGCAAACGATAACTTTTCCGTCGATACCAGCCAACATGTACATGGTTGTTAACATCTGATAGGGCAGGGACTTGCCGAAGCCGGTTGGTAGAACAGCCATGCAGTCCCTTCTTTCCCATGACACCTTTAAAATCTCTTCTTGTTGGGGTTTAAGCCGCAGAAGGTTGAAAATCTTAAGCGTTTTCGCCACTAATTGATCGTAAGGTATGGAGGCCGCCATGTTGGACGATTAAACGAACTTGTTTCGTAACGTGGTTTCTGATTGGTCAAGTTTGACGTCATCGGCTCATTAATATTTATAACTGAAAGGTCACTTTGAGGCGACCTTTAACGGGATGTTGTCAGATCCTAACCAGCGGAAAGTAATGAAGCGAAAGTTAGGATGTGATTTTAATGAGATTGGTTTGATTCATATTATCAAAAGGCAAAAACCTCCGGATTTCAAGCATCAACACGTTTTCTTAATATAAAAATTAATCTCCTTTCTAAAACAAATATTTTATTTAATATTGGTTTTCCCTGTCAATTAAAATTGTTCAAATAAGGAACCTCTATGTTAATTACATTTGAGACAAATCAATAAACACTACAAAAACAATAAACAGCTGATTCCGATTTAACAGATTGATGATTCAATCCTTCCGTTACCTATTAAAACTTCAAAACAAGCAGACATTTTAAACGGATGAAAATGGAAACAAGTTAGATCTATGGGAAGGTGGGTGTATGTTTTGATTGGGATGGACAGTCTCTGCCCTGCATCTGTTGTGCTACTGCGATAAAAAGGTTATTAATTTAGATTTGTTAATTTGTATTTACATGTAAGTCAAAATCAAACAACAATTTGTTCCCGAGTTGTCAATAAAATATTAAACCATAAAGGCAATTAAATTTACTGCTACTAGAGTCATGTTTTCAATTTGAATTTCATCCTAAAAAATATTTAATTTTAAATTTGTCTGGTTACGTTTTTTATGATTGTTCTAACCAAACAAAACGTGCACTTGATTTTATCAAATTTTCAAAAGCTCAAACTTTAAGGTTGTTGGCTTGTTGTTTTCTGAACAATTTAAATAAGTTCGTAAAACTTATATTTATCACTCCATTTGATTGATGGGGGGGGGGGGGTTAACCATTATTTTCGTCTTGATAGTGGGTATAATGAAACACACTCTTTAGAAATATCCATATAAACAAATTAGCAATGAATACACTAACTAATGTGTTTACATATTTTGCATTGACATAACATTTTTATTACATTTTAAAGTTGGCTAAGTGCTTAAAATGTTAATTAACTAGTTGATTTCAATATAATTATCAGCGAACTTACCTGCCTCTGAAGCCATTATTGAATTAATTCCGAATTATCAATGAAATTCCTTGCAAAACAAAGATATACAGTTCAAATTATTTCCGACCTGTCGTAATGACATAAACACTTGTACTGTAATAAAACTTACCTGCCCTGAAAGTCATATCGCTGCCGCTTTACTACCTAGTCACAAGCCAAGTTCATACAATAATTATAAACTTATTTATTACACTTCACACTGAGGAAGCGTTTAAATAGTGTGGCCAATTTTCCTGATCAGTGCAATGTCTTACGTAATGATTTTATAGAAGTTCCTTGTTAATATTATTGATTCCAGTTTCACTGCGGGATTATTTAGGTGATCGTTTGCGTGGCGTTTATTTCAGCTTTCAGTTACAGCGAACAGACTGATTTAATCGTCCGATTAGACGGTGATGTGGTGGTTTGAAGTCTTGATGTATCAAAATAATACGTGAAAATACGAGTTTATACGGGGTATATGCCGAATAATGATGTAGACCGCAACTGCATTGTTGTACATGTAGAAAAGTAAGTAATAAAGCAAATCTTAACCTTTGAGCAATAATGACATGACGTTTTTTGAAGGATTTTGGCGATATGTTGTAGGAGAAGAAGAAGCTCGATCTGTTTCATTAATGTATGCCATCGTTTGTTTTGCTGCTCAACCAAATGCTCTGGTTACAGTAAGACGATTTAGTACCCACCGTTTATTTGACTTGAAAATGCCATTTGAGTTAGCTTCTAATTTTTATGTGCTTGTGTGTTTTGTCATGCTACATTTTCGAGCCTATATGTGGGTTACATCTAATATACAAAGATAACTTGTATTTGTTTGTTGATAAGAGAACCTGTTGGGGTAAGTGTTAAATTAGTGCATCCTAGAAATGTGTTTAAACCTCAACGTGTTCATTGCCCAAGATCATCTGCTTTAAGCATACAAGCAATTATTGATTTTCTTAGACAAATATAATTCATCGTGAAAGACTTGCTGAACCTTCCGAAAATGTTCCTACAACAGCAATTATCAATGCTTGAATCAGCAGGATTTCTGGTTTATTAATTCAAATAGAGTTAGATTGAATCTTATAGACTCTCATAATTGAATAAGAAACTTAATGAAGATTAAAACATCTACAAGTGATCGATAAAGATGAATTGTCTATGTAAATAGACTTAACCACCACAATGCAACATACATTTAAAGCCAAAAGCAATCAACAATTGATTATAGTGCTTTGGCTAATTGCGCTTGTAATACAATTCAAAATTTATGGTATTCGTACTGAAATAAACTAGCTGAGAATTAGCTTTCTTTTGGCATATTATATTTTTACTTTAATAATATTTTCTTCTTAAAATTCAAACATTAAATCTTAAGAGTTTTTATTGTCTAAAACATTTGTTCGTGGATCCCAAAATGTTGGCAATAGACGAATTTTATAACACATCATCATGGGAACCGAGCATCCCGGTTGTTGTATTTTTATAAAAATACTAAAATAAGCTTCAAAGTATATAGTCATATTCACAACATAGCCAGGTAGCTATATCTTTTTGTATGATTTAATTATTAGTTTCGCCAGGCCAAGAACAGGCGGTGTAATTTCCAATACTGTTGAAAAAAAAACTAAAACAAAATAATTCGTTAATTTCTTTTTCATATTACAGTTGGTAAGTTATAAATCCTTTTATAATCGTTGTTGACAAGTTGGCAGATTATACCTTACTTTATGATTTTGACTAATCTGCTATTGTTCTTGTGATATGTCAACATAAACAACCGATCAGCCGAGGTTACGAATGAATGATAAATGTATGCCGAACTTTCTTAAATTTACTGATTTCTTATTAAACTTTTCATGTATTCACCTCCCCCCACCCCCAATGATCTACTTTCTGCTTTTTTTATTTTGCCTTAAGCGTTGTCTGTTATACGCGTGATTTACACACCCGTCAACCGGCAGAGCCAGGAGCGGACGGCACATCCAGGCGCAGACACGGTAAGTTTTTTTCATACTGATAGCGGTGTAAGAAATAATCATTTGTGCTCGTTTTGAGTAACCGTTGGAAAGAAATATCGGCTGATTTTAAAAGACAAATAAATTCTGCACATATCCGTTGATTTCTGAAGTGTTAGAATGGATAATAAACAGTCCCCGCCAATAAGTTCGCCTTCTGCTCCATGGACTTGCCCATTTCTATACCCAAGCTCTATTCACCTAGCCCTCACAAATTTGTTAAAAGTCTGTTAGTGCTAATATTTCACATATTGCCAGGGGAATGATTAAATTTTCCAATAGTGCTTACAGATTTATGCAGATTTTCTGATCTATGGGAGCATTTAGCTATAAAACGCAGAACTTCAAGATTTCATCACAAACTTCCGTATTTAAATCACGATAGAATGTTTATTATCCATTCTACAACTTTAGAAATCAACGGATATGTGCAGAATTCATTTGTCTTTTAAAATCAGCCGATATTTCTTTCCAACAGTTATTCAAAACTAGCGAAAATGATAATTTCTTACACCGCTGTCAAGTATGAAAAAACTTACCGTGTCTGCGCCTGGATGTGCCGTCCGCTGCTGGCTCCGCCGGTTCACAGGTGTGATTTATCCCCTTTCAAAATTCTTTTCTGTTAAGTTCCGCCCTTTATTTTCTCGTTAAGTGCAAATCTATTGTTTTCTCCGGGGACCATAAACCGCCGAACATAAAATTGTATTAAACTGAAAATACCGCATTGACGGTTCAATGTTCACTGCCATATGCACACCATCGTTTGGAATGGACCAAAATTGTACTGTTTGTTGTTGTTGTTTGTTTTCTTTTGGGGGGGGGGGGGGGCGAGGGGGTGTAAATTTTTGCTTCCATAATTAAGATGATAAGTATCATTCACGTGTGTTGGGTAAAGATCGCTTGATCCGGCTCGAGTAAAAAATGCACAAGGCCAGTAAGGTTAGCGCCTAAGAGCATATTTCACGAGGGCCGGATCACGCGATCTTTACCCAAAAAAAGTGAATGATACTTTCTCTTGCATACCGTATTTATTTTGCGCATTTTGGGGTATTTTCTTGTAAATTTTTCTTTGCACTACTTTTGTATAGAAGCGGAGTGATATACGAGACATTCCTTCGTTCATTCATAATTGCGTAAGACGTCATGGCGTCATATAAGGCGCGTGACTCATTCTACATGGGGGCTGTAGGATCGAAATTTCCTACACGGGTGAAAACAACGGATGACCTGATCTGGAATGCAAGAAAAAACCATCCCTGGAAGTTTTTAATTGCATTAGTTTATCTTTGGGAAAACGATCATTTGGGTTTTAATTTCCTTTGATAAATTATTGAATAGCGTGTTTTACCTAATATGTGATTAAATCAAAATATTATTTATCATTGTCAAAAAATACAGAAATTAAAAAATATAATAAATATCTAATTTGACTATTTGCGATTTGCAAAAATTTATAAAAAAACTAAGAACTTCCATTATTATGCTTCATTTGCGTTCATTGTTCAGTATTTGTTTTATTGTTTTTATAAAGCCTATTTGTGTTAGGTGTCTAGTATCTGTTTGTTGTTTTTAATTTGATCGGTTTGCGTTAAGTATTTATAAGTTGTTTTTTATATTGAAATAGTCCATTTCTTATGCTGTGTAAACATGTTATGTTATGTGTAAACATGAAGATAGACTCATCAAATGTAGAATCTACATCTTTATTGGACTTAAAAATGTTCAGTTTGTATTTGATATACCTTATTATGTTTCAAATATGAAGATTGTACTCTATTTCAAGGCAAATAAAGTTACATTTTATGATCGGCGTAGATAGGCAAATGACTGTTCACTTTTACAAACAAACAACAAATTGAATTCAATTCTTCAAATCCGTTGAGAGAAATGAAATTCTCAAAGGAATATATGAACTTCATATCATGTTTTTAAGGTTAGGAACAATTTGGCTCCGGGTTACATGGACGAATTTTTTGTATCTCAAGACTCTGTCCATAGCTACAATACCAGGTTCAACAATAAAGGTGGATATGGTCTCCCTAGGGTAAAAGGCTCCGGCTCAAAATCATTTTGTTTTTTAGCGTCCAAACTTTGGAACAGTTTACCCTCATTGTTAACAACAATAAAGCATCTTAACAATTTTAAAGTCTCCATTAAAGATTTCTTAATGAAAAACTTATAAGTAATATTTAACTTTTTAGCACGAATATTCATGATCTTATTTTTTGTTTTACTAACTTATTTCGGCGTAGGTGAATTCTGCTGTGACAGAAAGTTTTTAAATTTACAAATTAGATTAACTTTTTCCTTTATATTGTATACCATACCCACTGTGATAGTTTGATAATAACAAAATGATACTTATTTATTATTATTTTACTTTATATTAGTTTTCCTCTCTGTGTCGTGCAACCAATACAAAGGACCGCAATGGAAATAAGTGCTCGCACTTTATTGCGTAATCCTTGGTATTTGAAGCATTCCATGGTTATCTCTGCTTCTAAACATTTTATATGATTGTTGTTTTTTGGTAATATTTATTTTTATTGTTCACATGTATAAAAATTATGTAAACCATTGTATGTTTCCTATGCCTCGATAAAGCATTGGTTCAGTTCAGTTTTGGATTGTATGTTGTTGTTCGCCTATAATCAAATAAAAGTAAGTTTATATGCATATCAACCAGAGGACAGATATAACATAGAATGGATAAATTATTCAGTTGATTAACATGAAAAGTGGCGAAGTATTGTACTCGTATATGTCTATCGATAGTTAAATATTAACAAACAGAAAATTAGGGTAAATGTAAACGTTATAGGTTTGCGGTTTTTGTTTTGCCCTAAGTGAAAGTAAAGTGAAGAACATGGATGACAAGAGCTTTTGTGATGCATCATTGGTGCATCATTTTTTTACGAGAAAATACAGATGTTGCATGTTCCTCTGCGTACCTGACTAATAAAATCATGTTTTTGTGAACCTACAATAGTTATCTTAAAATGATTACAAATATCATTTTTAATTAAAGCTTTACAATCCTTAACCTTAATCAAGACCTCCAAACATTTATTGACGGTATTTAACAAATTGGAAGGCAGCAAAGTTTTCTTTGTTAGCTTAATTTCAGAAAAGAATATGGCATAGCAAGTGTTTCAGACTAAACGTACGAGCCGTACGGTCCGGGTTCGATGGGCGATGGGTAATATTTAAATAGTCACAATAGCGCTCTATGTGCAGTGTGAGGCCAAAGAAACCTCAACGCACATCTCATCAGTACTGTAATGGGTTAGTCTCGGATAAAGGTGGCATGTAATGATAATCACGTTAATCAGGGTTAGCCTCAAAATCTTTTTAGAGTTCGAGTTTTCTCCAGCGTGCTCGGAGTTGACTTAGCTAGGCTTTGGTGCGCGGTTCAATTTCCACTATTGAAAATGTTATTTACCATTATAAGAATCATCTTTATAATATACTTGTATATGAAAATGGTTGCCGAAAGATCGCTTAATAACATGTTATGAGAACATCAACCTTGTGCATTTTAACAACATTTTACTAAAAAAAACCTTAAGTTTATTGATTGATATAATGTCACCAACATTGCAATTATCCGCCTTTATTAATTCAGCTTTGTCATTCTTGCATTTTCCTGATCAGAAAGCTCTTTATGATTAATTTGTATATTCAAATATTTAATTCAAGCAGTACATTGGTTAAAGAATCTTTAAAGTATCTACTGAAGCCTCTGTTACAGTAAAAGTTATTATAAATATTTAGCAAAGCATCACGTAAAATATAGAAAATTAATTCTGGTTCAGGTAAAACATTCAAGAAAGATAAAAACTGTGGGGTGGAGTAAATACACTATGTCATTAAACTAAGTGTGGTGCTACTCTAAAAAGCAAGTAGACATGCTGTTGTCCTTTATCTTTCAAAGGGATCTCCACTTTGTTTTGTTTTGTTTTTTTTGTTTTTTGTCTCCACAAATCATTCGGACATCAATGCGCACGCCAACTTAATACCGATTTAGTTTGCCTAGCCCGTGATGTTTATCGACATGTTTTGTATATATAATGGATGCTCACTGTTAACAACGTCAGTAACTTTAGTTTAAACCATATCATTTTCTTAAGACGTCTAAAATTCAAACGTTCATATTTTTGGAATGGTTAATGAATAAATGATCAGAAATTATTCAGGTCATAACAACATAAATATGTACGCAGATGATTTTTTCACAAAGGAGAACGACCTAAAATAATAATTAGTTTCTAAAAAGTAATTAACATCGCACTTGGTTCATGAGAACTAATAAAAGAAGTTTCAATTGACATTGATCCGGTGAAAATCTGGTGATGTAAGCAGTTGGTCTGATGAAATAATTTAGAAAAAACGCATGGAGAGATTAAATAATCATCATTAACGTAAAAAAAATAACAACTATCAAGAAATGACATTTTTATCGGTTAAAACAATACTCCTCGGGCATACAATAACAATCTGAATAAAATCCCTTCAAGAATTTGTGAACAAGAAGTCAAACAAATAGTTTGCATATGTAGTGAACTTTATATTTTTAACACTACAAAAACACAATTCAATTTTATCCATTTATTTCGTTCTTCTTTTACTTTAACAATAATTATTTTACTTTTTTTAATTTTAACTTTTACAAATCAATATTTCTTACACTTTTTAAATTCCACTTTTAACAAAATTGAATAATATCCGTTAATATCTTTTTAGAATACATTTTAGAATAGCTAAAATAGTCCTTCGGACTCCACACACTTTAACCAGCCCTAATGACGTTCAAGACTCGGTGAACTTATCAAACACGAAATTTATTCCTTAAATAATTCCCGCCATGAAATACATGAAAATCCTAGGAGCAAAGAAACATAATGGCGGGAAATTTTAGGAGCAAAGAAACATAATATAAGGAACACTGAATGGTGGGAAATTTATGGAGCAAATAAACATAATGGTAGGAGCATCGCAGCAATGTATACAAACAAACAACTTTTAAAGAATACGAAATAACAGTTCGCGATAACTTCGCGACAGCATAAAACAGTTTTTACATGGTCAGGCTCATCTAAACCTGATCCGCAATAGTTTCTGATTTGTCGCAGTTTCTGGATTTCAAATTTCCTTTTTCGTTAATATATTATAATATTAAACTTATAGATAACCCCAAAGCTATACAAATACGGCGACAGCCTCTATCTAACTAAACGTTATATTCGCTTATATATTACCCGTTGCATTCTATGTGTTTATGACTCAACACATGCCATGTTTGTTTAAACTGAGGTTAATTCGATTTTGCAGTACACATGCAATTTGTGATACTTCGTGATACATTAAAATAATGCTTAAATATTTAAATTATTCCACACCATAAGCCTGAACTATAGGGAAAAGATATTAGTTCCCTTCGGTTCTTTATTTCTGTAAGGGAATGTTTTGTTTAACTGATGTCATGTTTTATAAGAACCTATAACCTTTATAACATATTACCGTCATTCAATTTGTTTAACAGATGCTCCAACCATGATTACACTTTCTTCATGAGACATACTTTAATGAAAAGCACACATCAGGAAAGACGTTCTTTAAATCAATCAAAAGGTAAAAATTCTAGAGAGCATGTTGTTTTATGCATACCAGATTGACTAATTCCCTGGTTTTTTTATTGGAGCTTGAAAAGTTGATGTTATTATCCAATAACCATTAGCCCGTGTCATCCCCGAACGTGACGAATAACCCACAGAGAAGATTTCGAGATTTAATGATTAGGGAAAAAAATATCGCTGATTATTGTGATACCACTATACAGTTATATATGTTTTTACCTTGAGAACATATTTTTAACGTAACATTGATGAATTGTGGTATACTTAGAATGTTGTGGTGTTTCGCTTTCGCTAATTTTCGATGTAGGCTATTTTATTTCTGGTATAAGATTAACATGGTCTTTGTATGAGGAATTTAAAGTTTTAAAAAAAGGTGAAATATGCATATCAGGAATCGCCACATTCAGAAAAAACAGCCTCCCCACACAGTCAAGAAGAAGAGAGGGTGATAGCAAAAGTTAAAACAATTTCACGTTTTAATCATTTTAATAGACCCACGCAATCTGAATTCTAAAATATCAGGGTTTTTTAAGTTTTCTTTTAAAAATTTGTAATCCTCGTGAGAGTTGACAAATGACAGATGAATCTGCTAATTGCAGAATCAGTCTTCTTTATGATAAAACAACACAGTGCTTCTGAACAAATAAAGCATTTTCAGTTCTTGCTGATGAATTGTTATCCAATAAAATCATACAAGGCGTAATATCTAATGCACAAGAATGAAAACGATCAATCTTCACAAATTGCCTAACAGTATGTAAAACTGCTCGGACTTTCTGATTGAAATTACAGCAGGGAAAGTGTGTAATTTCACTTTTATTTTACCGGCGGGACATCTAGTATTCCAGAATTTATATTTTATTTTCTTCCCGTCTAACTAAACACATTGCTGTTTGCCAAATTTAAATGACACCTGTAGGTAAATTATTGTTAGTTTTACCGAAATGTCATCCAGACAAAACAAACATGTTTACAATATTGACCCATTTTAATAATTTGACTTATTATTAGAGAAACCGATGATCTTAGAAATTCAATACATTGTTCTGAAATATACAAATAAAATGTGCTGGCAAAATAAAACAACCTGTCTGCCTTGTAAATAGCATGTAAAACAAAGAGATACTGTAATAAATTATGAACGTAAAATATTATGCACGTCGATAGACAATAAACAGACGCACGACAGACGAAAGACGATAAACGGACGCACAATATGCGCTTATTTTGAAACCTCTTATGTTTATATAACTGTAAAGAAACATAAGATATAAAATAAAATAAAAACTTTAGTAAGGATTTTTTTAAACAATGATCGAATGACTAAAAACAGAAAACAAAGATTTATCAACAAGAGAAGCGATCATTTAAACTTAAACTTAAAATCGCTCTTTAACTGCGGGGATTTGAAGAAACGGAAAAACGAAATATAGAGCTTGTCCCAAGGTTATAAAACTGTGAAAAGAAAGATATCTTAAATCTAAGTGATCGTCTGAAATGGCAACTGCTTTTTTATTGAAATAAAACATTTAGAATATCAAAGTGTGATTCGTGCATGAGAACCTTTAACTGTTTGATAATAATATTATGACTTTAACTTAAAAAAAAAACAGTAATTATGTGGCTTTTTGCTCCTTTGTTATCAATTGATTGAGACTTACGTCCATGGTAATCTTGGTGGTGATATATACGCTATTGATAATGGCTTAGCATTGATTCTTGAACATCTATGGTAACTGATACATTTGTAATTGCTGTTTTGTCTTCCAAACGTGTTCGAAAGCTACGCAAATACGTATCAAATACTGGTATCTGCAGCTTACTTGTTGCAATAAAACAATTAAGCGAAAAATTCGCTCCCCATGCAAATAAAAAATTACGTAGTATTCCGAAATCAATGGGTGAAAGATTAAAATAATACTCTTATTTAAAAAGAATGCTATAGTACTATGCGTCTTTTTATTTAAATTCAGTTAGTGGATTAAAAGAAATTAAAATAAGCAAAGAAAGATTAGTTGAAGATTAAATATTTGAGATTGAGGACCAGGATGGTATTTATGTAGTCCGAAATGGCCTCAGTTGTCGTTCGTCCGTCCATCGTACATTTTCCATTCAAACATCATCTCTTCTAATTCTTCTAGGTAAATTCTTATTAAATTCCAAATTTTATCTCTAGGTGGTTTTCTAACAAAACTTGGCAAACCATGCCCCTGGACTCTCGGGGACACACATGGGTCTTTAAACAACTATCTTTTTAAGATTTTAAAAATATTTTTCTCTGATATACCATTTATCTAATGTATCCTCAATTACCAGTGTTGTCCCAAAAAGACATTGTATCTACGCTGTCTGATAAGGATCTATACACCTGGTCACAGAAACATTCATAATGCATCTATGAAACAGTAAGATTTTTTAAAAAAATTTTCACATCCTCTAAATCGCAAAGTACCATTCTGTCATAATGCATCACATTTACAACGAATTGTTAGCATTCCGAGACATTACAGATAATTTGTAGTTAGGCAATATAATGACTACTGTCCTTTAATCAACCTAGTACCACTTAAAGTCCCTAAAATACTAGAAAGACACGAATCGGAAACATTCGTTGTTTCTCAAGAAAAACATGTCTTTGCAAAACATCAACGAACAAAATAATCACTCCTATTTTAATATACCAACTTCTAATATCAGAAGATTTGTCTAATAAAAACATGTATCGCTTGGAGCGACAAAAGGACATCATTTCCATAATGAATCACACACAGAAGCATCTTATAATAAAAGGTTCGAATGGGAAATTCCGACCGGAGGGAAATTATTCTGTTCGGTGGCGAGACTTTCTGCAAATATACTTTTTCTTGTATGCCATATAGCCTTTGTTCATTTTATGCATTTATAAAAGATTGTTTACATCTTAATTTATTTTAAATGAGCGGACTGATTTACGACTTTTTAGTTGGTCTTTCAATATCGCAGCAAGGGATTCGTTCTAAGGGAGCAGGGGCTAAGCTTTATAGCGTAATGTGTTTTACCATTTGCTGGTATGAAACAAGGAAGTCAAAATCTCCATATAAAACAAGAAAAAAAATGTGACAAAAATCATATAATTTGTCAAAAATAACGTGTATCATCTTTTTGTTTATTGTTTCTTTTGTCTAATTTGGAATTGATCATTAAATAAACCTATAAACGTGAGTATAACCGATATGCATATCAAACCTGTTCTACACACTTCAATGTGAGTTATCCTATATTTTGTTATAAATGCATATACAACAAATAAAGGTAGGGAGTCCATAAAAATATGAAATATTTTATTCATATGAAAAAAGGCAATCCCAAACGATTGATTTCAAGCAAAAAAAACGCATTCCTAACACATTTAATATATTTTTCTTCCTTTTAATGAAAACTGTTTAACTAAGGAACCTGTTGTGTAAAATGTTTTCATATTGTTAATATTATTAGGAACAAATCAATAAACACTACAAAACCAATAAACAGCTGATTCCTATCTTACAAGTTTGTGCTTAAATTCTTTCTTGGCCTAAGCTTGGCGAAACTACAAACAAACCGAACTTTCAAAGGGATAAAAATGGGGACAAGGAAGATCTGGGTGTGTTTGCTTTTGAGCTGTGATCGACAGTTTCTGTGTAACAACTATTTTGCTACGGCGATATAATCTTATTTAATATGTAGATTTTTTGTATTTAAACCAAACACAAACTTAAATTTGTTCATGACTTGTCAACAAAATATAAAACCATTTAGTCTGTTAACTACTAGAATCCTGTTTTCTATTCAAATTCAGACATAAAAATATTTAATTTTAAAGTCAACTTTCAAAATTTGTTCGGTTGCGTTTTTATGATTGTTCTTAGAAAACTGCATTTAACTGCTAGGTTAATTAGATGTTTACTTGCTTTAACTTTAAGATTGTTTGTTTGTTGCATTTTAACGATTCGTAATTTTTTTTATCAATCATGCTACCTGTACTGGACTGCGTTGGAGTTTAAAACCAATATTGTCGTCTTGATAGTGGGTTGAATGAAACACCCTCAATTGGACTAAAACCATCAATCGGGAGTATGCCATTCAAAAACTTCGACCACTGTTATCATGTTCATTAGAATTTCGCTTTTTAGATAGCAAATATCCATTTATACAAAGTAGCATTTAAATAAATACACCAATTAAATGTTTTGCATATTTCGCAAACCATTGTAACAGTTTACATTTGGCAAGTTGCTTAAAAATTTATTGACCAGTTGTCTTCAATATAATTATCAGCAAACTTACCTGCCTGTGCAGCCATAATAGATGTAATTCCGAATTATCAATGAAATTCCTCGCAAAACAAAGATGTACAGTTCAAAGAATTTCCCACCTGTCGTAATGACATAAACACTTGTACTGCAATAAAACTTACCTGCCCTGAAAGTCATATCGCTGCCGTTTTACTACCTAGTCACAAGCCAATTTCATACAATAATTTTAAACTTATTTATTACACTTCACACTGAGGAAGCGTTTGAATAGTGTGGCCAATTTTCTCGATCAGTGCAATGTCTTACGTAACGATTTTATAGACGTTCCTTGTTAATATTATTGATTCCAGTTTCACAGCGGGATTATTTAGGTGATCGTTTGCGCGGCGTTTATTTTAGCTTTCTGTTACAGCCTACAGACTGATTTAATCGTCCGATTAGACGGGGATGTGGTGGTTTGAAGTCTTGATGTATCAAAATAATACGTGAAAATACGAGTTTATACGTGGCGTGTGTTGCATAAAGAATCACTGATACTATATTTAATATAGGACGAATAGTTGTTAAGAGTAATTTATAACGCAAATCGCAAGAGTTTATAAGTGACATACTATACTGAAGAAAGAATAACAAATACTTAATATAATGTAGGCTGCATTGTTGTTAACAGTAAATAATATCGCAAATCGTCACCTTAGTGCAATAACGGCATGTTTCCTTCGTAATTCAGTGGAACTCAATTCGATATATTTACACTTCAACTTCATCCTCTACGATGAAGTCGTATTCATCTAACGAATAATAATTTCTAATGGTAAACTGTGTGACGTATTACTTTAAAAGGCTTGGCTACAGTAGAGCCGTTCACAATTTATTGGACGTTGCACGATGTTTTGACGTATGACGTCGCCGTTCATGCATGTTTTGCCACAATTTGCTGCGAAAAAAACGTGCCGTTATTAACTTTGTCGTCAACGTAGCTGTTCCAACAGCCATTCGAAAAAGCCGTAATATCTATAATTCTTTCAGTTATTTCTGTATTAATGAGAATATTTTAACTATTTTATTTGTGTAAATATAAGGATTGAATAAATATTTGATAGTTTGATCGTGTTTGATTTTGCCGGACCCAATTGAAAGAAAGACTTTTCAAACACACTGCGACAAACAAACAAACAAAAGGTACTTTTAAAATGTGTAAATTATTAATCCTTATCTTGATTCATCTAATTTAAAAGTACATAAACCTGCAAGTGCAACTAAGGCTTATACAATCTGCTAAAAGCACGCAAGCAATTATTGATATTCTAAGATAAAAATAAATATTTGTGACTTGAACCTTTCGATAATGTTCCTACAACAGCAATTATCAATGCTTGACTCAGCAGGATATCTGGTTTATTAATTCAAAAAAAGTTAGATTGAATCGTAAAGACTCATAATTGAATAAGGAACTTAATGAAGATTGAAACATCTACAACCAATCGATAAAGAATAATTCTCTGTGTAAATGGACCTTACCATACTCAGTGCAAAAAAATCCTTTCACAGTAGCGCTATTTGTGCAGTGTGGCGGTCGTAAAAAGTCTCCCCGTACATATAGTCATTACTGTTATCAGTAAAATAACCCGTTACCGATGTCATGCAGTAATGGTTACATGTACGTATATCAGGGCTATCCGAACAACCTTTTTTGGGTTGTCCCGGATAGCTCAGTTGGTTGCGTCGCAGGAATTTCCGGGATAGGCGCTGTCGCCGTGACGGTGCGGGTTCGCTCCCAGCTGGAGGTAATATCATTTTAAAGCCAAATGCAATCAACAATTGATTCTAATGCTTTGGCTTATTGCGCTTGTAATACAATTTTATAGTACTCGTACTGAAATATAATATTTGAGAATTTCATGTTGTTCTTGCTGAAATAAACTAACTGAGAATGAGCTTTCTTTGTAATATTAAACAATTACGTTAACAATATTTTTATATTTACACGAAGTCTTAACTTAGTCCTCTACGATGAAGTCTTATTCATCTAACAAATCATAATTTCTTATGGTAAACAGTGTGACGCAGTTCTTACAAAGGCGTGGCTACAGTAGAACCGTTCACAATTTATTGGACGTTGCACAATGTTTTGACGTATGATGTCGCCGAGCTCGCACGTTTTGCCACAAGTTGCTGCGAAAAATCGTGCCGTCACTCACTTTGTCGTCAACATGGCTGTTCCAACATCCAACATCCATTCGGACAATCCGTAATATCACGAATTCTTCTGATTATTATTGTATTAAAGAGAGTATTTATGAGTGTAAATATAAGGACTGAATCGATATTTGATGGTTTTCATTGGGGTATGAAAACAGTTGGATTGTTTGAAGTACGCGTGAAGCCATTCGGGCTTCACACACTTTAAACAACCAAACTGTATTCCCTACCCAAATGAAAACCATCAAATATATTCAATCCTTAAGTAAATCCACACATTAAAACTTTAGAGATATAATTTTTCTGTTTTGCATCATGCATGACAAAGATTCGGTATTCTAAGAATTTTAATACGCATCAATACGCGAAACGTACGACACTGGTCATCAAAAGTTGTTGATTTTGTTGTTGTTTATATTACAAAAATGCAATAACCTTCCACATTAAGATACAAAAATTATGCAAAACATAGCCTGAAAGTTATATTAGAATGTAGGATTTAATTTTTAGATTTGCCTTATCAATAACTGGCGGAATAATTTCCAATACTGTTAATAAAAAATCTCAATCAAAATAGGTCTTCAAATTATTCATATCACATTCATGACATTTTGTGGGTTTTAAATCTGTCTTATCTTTCTATAATATATGTTAACAATTTGATAGATCAATTTATTGACCAATCTCCTTTTTTAAAAATAAAGTTTGATTTTATAACATGTATATCCTAACATTCGAGGTCACAAAACATGTTATACCGAACCTTCCTTTTTATTTCCTTTAAAACTGAAGGATTTCTAATGTGATTGTTTTCCGAAATGAAGAAAATGAAGTAATAAGCTTTATGTTCATGTTTATGTCCATATGTCTATGAGACGTTACTAGAAAGTACGAGGTTAATTGTTCTGTTCTACAACCATTACGATACTTTTACGCCATTCATAAATTTATGATTGCTAAACTGCTTATTATATATTGCTACTGTCTTGTTTACACACACACACAACTCGAATGAAACTGCATACTGTAACTGTAACAATATTCTTTTAATCCCTTATCTTTAATGTCTTTACATATAGTTTGATCAGCACTTGAATTTTGTTTGCACGAATGTGATCTCTGTTTTCATTATACTATGGACAGAAACCATTCGAAAAAAAATGTTTGCATTCTAAATGCAATTAATCATTAATGATATGACACTTGATTTAGTGTACATTGCAAGATAAACTCAGAAGGAAAATCATTAAGATTGTCTACGAGATAAATTTTATTAGTCTCTAAACACACTAAGACATTTAAAGTTACTAGAAACAACGTTGTTAAGTGGTCTGTTTAATATGTTCCCATATTGTTTTTCGTTGATAGCAGACATGGAATATTTGGGCTACACATAAAAAATATCTATTCGGAAGGGGAAAATCTGACCAATTAAATTGTTTTAGGTAGTAATAAGACCCTCAGATGGTCGAATTTTCCAACCCGAACCAATGCATTTAATTGTTTTTTTTCTTGTTTGGCATTTATCAATGGCAAGTGGAATAAAGCATCTCACTCATTTCATAGTTTTGTTTCATTGTTAACAAAAAAAGTTTTTCAACATCAAGTCAATGTACTGTATGTGCAACTATTCTCCAGAGGGGATATAGTACAGTACTGAGTGAAGAAGAAGAAGCCAATGAGTGGTTACATAATACGGATGCACGTTTCTCGATGCACAATAGACTATCAGAGGACGCACGATGCACGATATCTAGACCTTAGACGGACGCACGATACAGAATAAACGGACGCACGATAGAAGTATGACGTACGCACGATTCACGATAGACGGACGCAGTGCGATTAACTCAAATTTTGTAAACGTAAACGTTCACATTACTGTATAGAAGATTATCCTTGTAGATAAAAAGTAATACGAATCCCAGAGTGAAATTCTTAAGAATACGAGTCTGGCAGGTTTTCCTAGTATTTCTAAGTAATTTCGTCTCAGAATAAGATCTTCATACTCGTTGATATTTACAGAGAAAATATCAATATAATTCCATCAAAGAAACAATGATGCAACCTGCTGCTCAATATCGTGCATATGTTACAAATCGATAAGTAAAATCTATAAACTGCTTGCATAACTATACGGATTTAAATTTTGGGTTCACAAATTAGAGGTGTTTGAAAATCAAATTTTTACGTTGATACAAACTGATTAGTGGGATATATCAACTGATTGCATAGAGTAAAGGAATTGAATTGTGGGTGGGGGGTTAAGATCGGCGGGTTTTGAAAATTAATATAATGTTTACGTTTATACAAATCGATAATAACTTTTTTCGAATATAAGTATGTTTGCCTTGATACAAACCAATAAGTAAATTCATTAAACTGCCTTTCTAAATTGTGTACGGATTTATATTTATTGCTTAAAAACTGACGGATTTATGTAATGTTTTTTTGAAAATCAATATGTTTGCGTTGATACAAACCGATAGGTCAAATCTATAAAATGCTTCTATATATTGTATAATGATTTAAACTTTTGGCGTCAAAATTAAGAGCTGTGTTTTTTTTTTCAATATCAATACGGTTCGGTATATACAAAACGATAAGTAAATATACAAATTGCTTGCAAAATGTATAAGGATTAAAAACTTTGGCGGTTACTTAACATTCGGGATTTTCTTTGTTAATTTTATTTGTTTGCGTTGAACACAAATAACAATAAAATATATAACTGCTGGCTGGCAAAATATACACGAATTAAATTTGTGTGGGGCTAAATTTACACGGCTTTTTTTAAAAATCAAGATGTTGCGTTTATGCAAACCGGTAAGTAAGTTATATATAATTCCTTGATAATGTATAAGGATTAATATATTTGGCATCTTTTAATATCAATTTATATGGGTTTATACAAATCGATTCATGTCAAATATAAAAACTGCTTGCAAAGTGTGTATCCTTGTAAGTATTTAAAACTTGGAGTTAAACTTAAACTTTTGAAAAAAAATATATCTGCGTTGATACAATCACGTTATGCCTTATATTCATAACTTATGTGAACGTGAATAATTACCAGTGTAAAATATGAAACATTTGCCAAGATACATATTCCGTAACATACATATTACGCACAATTTGACAAAAATCAATAGAAAAAATGGTGGACTTACACAACAGAACAAACCAATGACAATGTTTACAGTGCCATTTACATCCCCTACATGTGACATCATCAAACGTACCTGCCGATCGTCGATTGTAACATATTAAGCAGTTGTTCTACTTTTTCCACTATTTTCATCATTACGTAATGACAACCAGTGTTTAAATTAATACATGAAAAGAATGGCATAAAGAAAACTATTGAAAAAGTTCTTTCTAAAATCATGAATCTAAAATAAGATGCGACTCACCTCAGACATCTGTTCACGATTTCCAAGAATCACATAAATCCATGAGAAGACAGCTCATTGATGTTGACACTTTTTGTTATAATGTTTGTGATACAACAGATCAGGTGTTCTTTCAACAAAATTGTTTTGAAAATTATGAGGTTCCAAGCTGAATTTATATTTTTTTTTTTTGCATTATGAATAATTAAAGCTATTATATTGATGCTTAAAATTTTATTAATTAAATTTTATAATGATAATAACATCCGACAAATATGAAAAAAGATTAAATTTATATTTTACTACTTTAATAGAGGTCAGTGCCTGATATGTAGTTTATTTCCGGTGTCAAAATAAAACACTTTCCACTCAAATGAATCATAAATAATTAATTAAAATATCCAATTCAATGTTCCCTCCATGGTCAAATAGTTTTATTCTTTTTAGAAAAGCCTTTTAAATCTTGACTAAAATGATTTTTTGAAACCCTGCACAAATTCCATAACACAAGATTTAGATTGTTATACATGTAGAGGTAAACACAAGTGGGCATGATATGCATGCTTTTTGCATGGATAAGTAACCTCGTGGGACAATGGAAGATGTGTTTTGATTTTAATTTATCAAAGCAATTTGCAAACGTTATTTAAAACTTTAAAATAAAACTCTTTGTAACTTGAATTTGTGTGATTGTGTTGAATATCTTGAAATATTATATTTCTGTCCCTTTCTTTTAGATACAAAATGCACTTCGTGTGTATTTTAATATGCATGCAGTTTCCAAGCATAATCTTCAGCTACAAAAACACCTAATAGTATGTTAAAACATAACACAAAGATAAAAGCTTTTTAAACATTATTTCTAATAATGAAAATGCTCATTTTAATAGTAGATTAAGCGATATTGAAACAATTAAATCTTTTGATCAAAAGGTTTTAAATGAATTAGTAAATTTGAATAGTAAATATGTTTTCTTTCATCATCAGAAAAAAGGTTTTGCGTAATAACAACCGATGCTAATTACAGCGAAACCTTGCTCAATGGTTACCGTTACACTGGTTTGGTGTTAAATGCAAAAGGCTCATGGAGATTTCAACTGATCTAAATATACGTACAAACTGCATAAAATAATTTTAATAAACACAGTCTTAACGAGAATTGTAAATAGTATAAGACTATAATAAAAATGTGCCAAAATGAGTCAAGAAACAAAAATAACAAAACTATTAAAAATTACGCAATCTAGGAAAAACTGAACTTAATTAGAAAAAAAAATAGAAGGTAAAAACGAGATAGATCATTAACGAGAATGTAAAGACAACTTTCCAAACCATTAAAATGTATTTGTTAATTTATTTAAATTAAATATGTTTTTGTAAAAACTATTTATAGATCTAAATCTTGAACAATTCTATTGAACAATGTACAAGAGAAATGGTGCCGTGTCTAGGCCAGAAGATTATCGTCCAGCTGCATTTTGGTTGTATTCTTTGCTTTGCTATAAAATTAAAATTATATAAGACTGATGTGGAATTATTTTGGCACATTCAACATCAGTATGTAGCCAAAATAAACCCACTGCCATCATATATACGTATACAGTACTATTAGCCGAAAGGTACTACTGCACTTAATCGAAGACGCATAAGAAAGATCTAAGTCAAAAAGCATTATGATGATAAAAGAATCCAGAAAAAAAATGATATTAATTAGATAAAGGATTAGATTAATCAAAACAGCGAAATGAGGCGATTAGTATGGGAGTTCTTGATTGACGTTATTTTCGTCGATCTGATACAGTATGATTGTATGTTATATACAAAAAATGTAGCTGTTGCATATGGGTCATGTTCTACTTAAATAATATTCCTTTAAGATGTGTTCAAATGCCGGTGAACTTCAAATAAGCTTTGCTTATTTCTTCGTCCTAAAGCAATGTTTTAGGTAATATTAGGCCTTTATATTCTCAAATATAGCTTACTATAAGTATCAACTTTAAGGCATTTTTAACATTGCTATTCATACAAGTCATTAATTATTATTATTATTAAGATCCTCTGATCTACATGTATACTGTTTTTAAACTAAGTGTAAGATAAAAAAAAATCAGCTTAATTAGGGCGCGTCACGGGAAAAGGTACAATCGGTCGTATTGTTTTATATTTTAGTTGTTACTATTTTTTGGGGAAAGAAATTACAACTATCTTTTAGTTTCTCATAACTAAGAAATGATTTTCTTACTCATGTTGACAATTAAAAAATATTTTAACGCGAAATGCATAAATATTAATATCGTCTGCTCAACTTAATGACGTCATTTCAAGGATTGACGTCAACAGTCCGAAGGTACCGTTTTCCGTGACGCTCCTCAATTAAGGTTCTATATAAACACCAAAGAAAGACAGTCAAAGAACAAATTTGGGTTTGCCTTGTGTCAGAAATTTGAATATTATTTGCTTGAACACATTTATATTAATAATAGTACATGCAATATGAGTCTTGTTACCTGCCCCTGTCATTACATTTTTGGGTCCGGCATACACCAAAAATGGCGGCGCCCTGTGTAAATAGAATCCTACAGTAAAAAATATATTTGTTGGACCAAACTTTTTAAATTCCATTAGTATCTTTCTTTTGTTTGCATATATTGATATCGACCCTTAAGTTATGCTGGTCCATGCTATGTCAAGTGAAAATCGATTATTATTAAATTGTATGGTTTTATTTTTGGGGGGAGGATGTTGTGCTATAGTAAATCGTCAGTGGGAGACATACTTTTTTGTAATTTCATCCAAATGGTCCATAATCTTACATTTAAACATAAATTTACTATTTACACAGGACGCCGCCATTTTTAGCCCATGCCAGACGTACGTCGGGTACCAGACTAATGCAATATATCATTACTTTCTATTGACAGGCTCAGTCGAACCATGGCTGCAATATTTTGATTTTCGTCGTGTTCGGTGGCTTTCAAAGGCCGTTTTTTATTTTGAATATATCACAGAAGCGTTGTTTGTGCCGTGTGGAGGCTGGTATTTGTATCCCCGTACATTGTTAGCGTTCGTGTTGTTACCAATAACCATCTTTGAAGCCATGGAGCACGATATATACAACGATGAAACATTCGTTAAACATAACACATATCTTTGAGAAATGTCTTCAAACAATAACGGTTTCTAAATCTAATCGATAAATCTGAATCATGACACACCAAAATTGAGTAACAATCAGAAATGAGGCAATAGAAAATTAATTCCTAGTTTCTCATCCAAATTTTGGGACAAAATGGGACGGGTGGGTGGGTTTTATTTTTTATTTATCATTCTCAGTATTTCTAACGATGCTTGCCTAGTGGTTACAAACCACTTATTCAATTTCCATAGAACTTCCATATAACCTTTCATTAATTTCTGAATTTACTATTGGGTCAAGCCCTTAAATTCACACAGTTTTCAAGAGAACCAAACTAGAGACACCGTAAAATACAAATTCAACCATAGCATGACCGATAAACTTTTTCGGCATTTTAGCCAGAAATGTATCACCTCAGCCTCTGCGGAACTTTTGTTTACATTCTGTCTAAAATGACAGCTATTTTTTAAGTTCAATTTCACTTTTTATCATTATCAATTTCATATTATTTGTATTTAAACTACCACAAAATCATTATATTTTCTCATAATAATTTTCTTTTTGAAATATTTATTTTCATTTTCTACAAATCAGGCTTGACTTCCTGTTATTGGTCTGCAAATACCCTGCACAAATTTATTTAGAGGCCTGTTTTATACTGCGTTTTCGTACTCTACCGATTCGTACTCGTAATGTAAATTTTGATAGATGCATTTTTTAAAATAGAAAACTTTCGGGCGGAGTGATTTTCGAGGGAAGGGAAGGGGTTGTGAATATAGAAATTAATTTTCTACGGTCTTAAGCGAACGAAACAAATCCTTTAATATTTTTAATTGTTCAGTTTTGCACTATTTTCCACCCCGAAATAAATACAACTTCACTATTTAGACCGCTGTTGTACATGTATACTCATTGATGTGGATATAATAGCGGAGTTTCACTTTGGTAGATACTATTATTAAGTGACTGTTTAACTATTCAATATTTGGGTAATTTTGAATATCAATGAAATTGCATGCGAAAGACTTCATGATCTATTCTAGATGGCATAGACACTTATAAGAAAACTCACCTGCTCTGAATGTCATATCGCTGCTTCCTTGTGACTCTTATAACTATCAGACAAGTTCACACAAAACTTGTATAAGTTTATAACACTTCACTTAGAGTAAACTTTATTTTCTTGTAAACACAATTTTCTCGATCAGTGCAATGCGTCTTGTGATTCTGTAATAATCAGAAAAGTTTCCACAAAACTTCTCTAAGTGTAAACTTTATTTTCTAGTAACCAAATGTTCTCGATCAGTCCAATGCACCATGTACCATGTGACGTATCAACAAAATGTTATTTTCACACCAAACTTGTATAAGTTTATATCACTTCACTAAGAGGAAACTTTATTTTCTCGATTAGTGCAATGATTCTTTGTGAATCTGTAACAATCAGACAATTTCACACAAAGGTTTTACAATTTATAACACTTAGTGTATATCTTTCTTATAGTTACCAAATTTTCTCCAAAATTATTTCCTGACACTGTAACGATCAGCAAATTTCACACACAACTTGTAGAAGTTATATAAAACTTCACTGAGAGTTATATTTTTTCTAGTAAACCCAATTTTCTCGATCAGGACAATGGCTTACATAACGAATTTATAGAAGGTTCTTATAAATATTATTGATTCCATTTTCACAGCGGGAATATTTAAGCGATCGTTCGCGTGACGTTTATTTTAGCTTTCAATTACAGCCTACAGACTGATTTAATCGTCCTATTAGTAGAGAAAGAAGCTGTTAGGATTCTAGATGATTGAGTAGAATAATATCTAAATGAATAGCTTTCATTTTATTCATGAATCTTGTTTACGCATAATGAACAATGATTTTGATTCGGATTTGAAATATGCACTTCACTTAATTTACTTGTTTATACACTGCTTAAAAGAATTAGAGGAGCGCAAATATGACTTGGCGTAAATTGCCCACCATACTAGATATTTGCTGCAAATTTTGTTTGTAGGTATCGACTGTCAATATCCTAAACAAACGCATGCACTTTACAATAAATTTACAAAGCATGGGTATTTTGGGTTTTCTATTTGTTGTGTAAAAACCGGTTAATGAGATTGAGACCTTTGCATGTGTACAGTTCATTCACGAAACACATTTTCTGTACATGCTATTTTGGCAACGGCCCAATTTAGAAACTAGTGATGTTGCCCGGACGGTGCAGATATTCGAGAATGGATTTACGATTTACGCAAAGTGAGTTTGTCACCGTTCCAGACGTTTCTTGCGGCGTTGTTGCCTGGTTGTCGATTCGTTATCAGGAGACTGGAGAATTCATAAGAAGACCTGGCACGGTCGTCACCTCATTACAACATCTCGTCAGGATCGATTTCTGAGAACTTTGGCCCTTAAATGATACTGCCTCTGGCTGGGAGCGAACCCGCACCGTCACGGCGACAGTGCCTAGCCCTGCAATTCCAACGACGCAACCAACTGAACTAGCCTGGACAATCCATAAGAGATTTTGAATTCTTCGGCACAATGGCGAGATCATTATGCTGATTAGTAAACTTCAAGAGTATTTTATTATATTAACATACTGTTTTTGTACATCGCACACTTTTTAATTCTTGCTTGGATCCTGATCATATGTTAGAATTAGTTCAGCGTTAACTTAAATAGTTGTTGATAAATTGATATAATTGCACTTTGCAGGAGACGTGCTTAACCTTTCGAAACATTTCGTATAATTGCAATTATCTCTTCGATAATCAGCAGGATATCTGGTTTATTAATTCAAATAGGGTTATACTGAATCCAATACAGACACTCTAGTGAAACAGTAATTGAATGCGTAACAAATAAAAGACGAAACATCGACCAGCAATCGAGAAATAGGAACACGCTGTGCACCAAGAAAGCAAAGAATAGAGGTTTTTTTATGAACACTTTTTTGAAACTATTGATATTTACTTTAAAGCGTACTGAATTAACAATTGATTCTGTTTAATGTATTCTGTTGTTTTGCTACATTGTAATCATATCCCGATGTGGTACCTCAAACTGCTGCTATCTAGCTGGTTTAATGCGTCCTTTAGCAAACTTATTCCATTAACGACAAAAGTGTTATTTAAACATAAACGTAAATATAAATTATTGTTTCTGATCAAGAAGGGAACAAATATTATTATTTATTGCATGTGTTACTATAAATAGTAACAAATAATGACCAAAATGCCCGGGTACTTTGCATGATAAAGGGCGGGCCGAAAACCTGATATCGCGGGCCGAAAACCTGATATCGCGGGCAGAAATCCCGTATCACGAATTATGGCACGTGGTAACCATTGATATAGGATTTAACTTTTAAAATTCAAGATGGCGACTATTGGATCGATCGAGTCCATTCAAGTCATTTGGAGCTAGATGCATACATACCTGGAGACAACCAAGAAAAGCACTGTATTACCGGAATCATGTTCCTTCATATTTTCCTTATGATTTATTATTCTATGAAGCATAGATAGGCCTATCTACCTATTTGACGTAATTAAAGCTCACAGCAGCGTTATGAGAATGAAACACTCACAAATAAAAGCATTTACATACCCATAACCCCGTAAAACACTTCCAGAATTCACATTTTCACAATCACATATCTTGCATAATTTCATGAATTGTTCGAAGACATTATCACTTAAAACAAAATAAAAATCAAAAAACAACTGACAGCTTGCTCTGAACATTACAGTTTGAAAATGTAAACAATCTTTAATTACGTCACAAAACTCTAAATGACGTAGTAGCTAAAGCATTCATCGTGACGTAGTTAATTAATTAATAGACGAGTGCACAGTAATTTTATGAATTACAGAGCACAAAAAATGGCAGACATTGATATCAGCCCGGCACATGTAATAAAATGGTTATAAACCGGTGTTCAAGGGCCGGCTCTCGGGCCAATATTGCTCTTCCGGGCCGATATCACCTCCCGGCCCTTGAACATCGGGTTAATAACCTCTTAGTATCTACATATGTGCCGTGTTTGGATGCTATTAAATTTCATTTTAATCTATTTCAAAACTGTCCCAAAAAGAACCATCTCCCTGGAAATTTTGCATCCTTATCTGTTTGTTTTCATGTTTGTTTGCCATATTGTTTGGGGAATGTTGAACTATAAGCAACAGGTGAATCACATGTTTTATGCCTACCGATTCGTTTTATATATAGGCCCTCATTTTGTAAGTATACCCCAGTATTGAATTGTATTGCCAAAAAGCTATCAATCAACGCATCATGTAATGGACATTTCCTGCGTACCATTTCTTTGTTCTTTTTTGCATGATGAAATAGGTTTTTCTGACGTTTAAAGTAGACACATCACAGAAAAAATGTCTGAAACAATTAACGTCAATCCTTGTAATGTAATGACATCATATTTTGAGGAGTTTGCCTATTATTATAAAATTTATGAATAAATACTCATTTGTAATCAAATCATAGAGTAGAAAGTTTTAAAGTCTTGCTAACTATGTTAATGTAGCAACAAAAATGCCAAAACAGTATCACCGATGACAATTTTTGGAATGACGTGCTCCTTGAATTATTGAAACTCATCATTCTGTTAAGACCACCTCAGCGACCGGATAGCTGGGTAGTTCTAATTTTAGGGTAGAACATAGTGCAAAACTGTTAAAAATGTTAAAACGTACATGAAAACAGTGGTATAATTATAGGAGTAGTATTAGTTTTGTTTTTTGTCTTCATAAGCGGTTTTAATATAATACTATGATTTGTTTGAGTTGTTCTTTGTTACAGTCGTTCATCCATTATTTACATTTCGTTAGCGCTTTTTCTCACATTGTCCTCGCCTTGATGACATATTCAGTAGCAGTATGACGATCTTTGTCACAATTGTTACCTTCCGTTGTTTTTTTGTCGTGTTTCGGCTGTTAAAAGTTCAACCAGTACTGTAATCAATTACAATGTAAGCCTTTTGAAGACAGTTAAGCGCGAAACATATATATATCTGTGTAAAATCACTGAGTTGTGCTCAACCCGGGGCTAGCGAAGACAGTTAATTGCATTTTCATTACTGCACACGAACAAACTCAATCAAACTGATGTTTTCAATATTTAGGTTATTTGTCCTGTTTGTATGCTTAAAAAGTTTCTTTTTCATCTAATTACGAGTATTACTAACAAATCTTTATTAGACCGTACATGTTTTGAATTCTTTTGGCAACGTTCAATTTTCACTCTTTAGTGCGCATGTCGGCTACACTAAAATCAAGACTCAACAAAAGTTATAACAAACGATTCTATACAAAACCAAATTGAATTTTATTTGTATTTGTCACAATAAAGGCAATACAATAAGTATTTAAAATAACATTAATGGGCGAGGGCCTGCCTCCTAAGATTTAGTTATGTGACAATTATGAAAATTATTATTATTAATACGAAATTGATAATTAAGCCAGTCTCTGACCGTATATACATCACATTCATAACATCATTGGGTGCTTAGTCTTTAATACACTTACTGTTAAGAGGATGTAAAACAATGCATTTTAATGTGGTCTGAAGACCATGTGTCAGAGGCTGGCCCAATTAATTAACAATTGGCAATCAATGAATCACCACAAATAGGACGGTTTTTGAGTAACAAAAATATATTTTTAAAAAATTATAAAAAGTTTGAATACTTGCAGACTCTTTCCATTAACGCAAACAACAGTTCAAAATATTTGCAATAAAAGTTAACAAATAAAAGGACAGTATTCACTGCAATGGCCATTTTATCTTGAATCAAACAAAAGATCTAAAGATTTCAAAATATAACTATCTTAAATTCTGAATATAAATTGCAAATCATTTTTATGAACTATTCAATTACATAACGATAACGAGCAGCACTTATTATTTAGTTAAAAAAGAAAATTATATTCAATTTGGTATAAAACAAACAAAGTTATTGTCACTTTTTGTAGGTAAGAAGAGACAATTAAAGCTGAAATGAAATACCATACATGTTAGGCGTTTCATTTAGATCAAAAACATTTAGACAAGTAAAACCCCTGTATTTTATTCCATAACTAATAACTGGTACTTTATGAACATGGACTTCATTCTTGTTGGCTAGTAGTCAAGCGAAACCTGGCAATGGGGTTGTAAAACTGAGTGAGAACTCCTTGCGCAAAACTTTGTTTCTTTCTTACAAGCAAAACAAACGTGTTTTAGTACAACATAATATGCTACACTTGGGTATTCAAATAATGTAATTCGAAAGCTGATAATTGTGTAATTTCACTTCTAAGTTTGGATAATAACCTGAGTTTTGTGCATGGAGTTCAAGCTCAAGGTTTTTAACCTTGGACCCAGATTGTTTTCTTGTTTGATATGCTTTATTTGTTATCAGTTATCAACAAAAAAGATTAAACATTATTAATTGATGAATCAGCATCTTCGGTGACAATTACTTCTTCTTCATCAGCTTCTTTCCCTTCTTCTTCTTCTTCTTTTTTATCAGCTTTATCTTTTCTTCTTCGTGATTACTTTCTTCTTTTTCATCAGCTTCTTTTACTTTGTCAGTGGAACTTTCTTGTTGTTCATCAGCTTCTTTCACTACTTCGGTTATACCCTCTTCTTTTTCGTTAACTTCCTTCACTGCTTCTTCGTTAACACTTTCTTTTGTTTCATTAGTTTCTTTTACTTCTTCTGTGACACTCTCTTCTTTATCATTAGCTTCTTTCATTTCTTTGGTGACTCTTTCTTCTATATCATAAGCTGTTGCATGTTCTTCTTTGGTTACGCTATCTTCTTTTGCATCAGATTCTTTCACTTCTTCCGTGACACTTTCTTTTTTATTAGCTACTTTAACTTCTTTGTTGACATGTTCTTCTTTTTCACCAGCTTCATACACTTTATCGGTGTCAATAACTTCTTTTTCAACACCTTTTTTTACTTCATCGACGACATTAACTTCTTTTTCATAAGCTTCATTCACTTCTTCGATGATACTCCCTTCTTTTCTAGCAGCTTCTTTCACTTTATCGATGGCACGAACTTCGTTTTCGTCAGCTCCTTTCATTTTATCGGTGACACTAACATTGTTTTCATAAGCTTCTTTTAATCCTCCAATTACAGTTTCTTCTTTTTCATCAGCTTCCTTTACTTCTTCGATGACACTTTCATTTATTTCGTCAGCTTTTTTAACATCATCCGTAACATTTTCTTCTTTTTTATTAGTTTCTTTCACTTCTTCGGCGAAACTTTCCTCCTTCTCATCAGCAGGTTTAATGTTTTCAAAAGTGTTTGATAAGGCAGCTTCGGAAACTATCAAAGAGCTCGGATAAATTTCGTTAAAATCTGTTAGATTTTCATTTTTGTTGCTACCATTCAGTTCATGGTTTTGGTTGGTTTCGAGTTCAGTGTCTTTAATTGTATTCGGCGCTTTAGGAGTATCTTCAATACTCTGGGTCAATGGATTACTCACGCTTTGATTATCGTTTAAACCTGTTCGCTGCTCTAAATGCTCTAAATGTTCGGGATTTGTCGATTCGTTATGATTCAGATGAAGCAAAGATTTAGTTGTGGGATTAGTGGGATTAGTGTCTACAGTTTTGTTTTCCATTGCAGAAACGCTGTAAGGTATCATAACATGAAAGTTGTCCTTTTCAACCACGTGATCATTCTCCTGATAAAGGTTAGGTGGAACTTCCGTTGAAACATTATTTGCGTGTTTTCCAAAATGGTCAGTTGTCGATGTTCCGCTGCAAATTCAGAATGTATGAAAACTTTTGTGTCAGATTGTTATCTTAGTTACTAGTAGTTTATACTAAAGCCAGATTACTCGTGAACATTACATGATTCTAGAAATATAACAGTCATTTAATCGTTTTACAATGTCACGTGATGAAAAAATGTATTGTTTACCTAACATTGACCAGTGAATACATTTATCCTTACAAAACATGCTACAAGAGACAAAAAAAACACAATTAGAGCACGTCAGGGGAAATGTGTCTTCGGCAATGTTTTTTGACATTTCAAGTTTTATACTTGGAGAAAATTTAAAGTTATATATTATTTTCTCCTTACTTAAAAAGTTAGTTTTAACACATTTTGACAATATTTATAATATTTTACCGCAACAGAAAAAGTTGTAATGAATGTCGTCTGCTCAGCTTAATGACGTCATTTCGTTGATTGACGTCAACTTTGCGAAGGTATCTTTTCCCATGCCATGCTCCAATTTATAATATGCACACTTCTAGTACAATCACAGTGATACACATAAGTGAAAAAGCTAAATATAGCATTATGGCAAGAAAAAAGCGAAAAACAGTTTTCACAAAACCCTAATAATTGAAGCATTCATCGCTGAATATTTAGCATAACAATATTTTGGCATTTCTCTCACCTGTGAGGCAAAGCAAAATCCCAGGTTGAAAAATAAAGACCTTTAAAAGAAAAGCGTGCTAAAATAAAATAAAAGAAAATGAAATAAAGCAAAAAAAAACAAACAAACAAAATCTTACAATACAAAAGAGTCCTCAGAACAATCTGAAACACAGATACACAAACACAGATACACAACCCAAATGAAAAATGCAAAATAAAATAGAAACAAAACAAAATTCATCATATTTGTTGTTTGTCCTATTGGCCTAAATGCTTATATAGTTAAAATGCCTTTTATCAACCTTCTTATATGTTTGGTGAAAGACAAGGAAAGGGGAGGCCACAAGAACTTGTAATGTACTTGTGTTTGCTTTAAGAGTAGCATGCCTTTGATTTTTCGTGATTTTATAAAACGTTAAAATTGTTAGCTAAAAAGCTAAGTTTAACAGTAATAAAACATTGTAACGAAACGATAAATTTAAAATATTTTACAAAAACAATACGAAATTGAATATGTTAAAACATATGGTGTTTGACTGATAGTTGTGTATAATTATTTATCTGCTGTTTACAGTATTCTAACAATTCTTCTAACTTCTAACAATTATAACACAAAAGTTCAAAAATATCAAATGATAGTAATAAAGATGTTGAGAAAGCAACCAATACTTTAAAAGTAAATTTTATACAAAATAAATCCTTAGTTAAGAAAGTGTTGGTTGTTTAGGTTAAAACCACTTAAACTACCATGTAGTATATCACAGCAAAACAAGTTGGAGTCGAATAAAAATAAATAAAATCTAGTAGTTAAGAAAGTGTAAACTGCCATCACATGGGATATTACAGCAAAACAGGTTGGTATTGATGCCTACCAGCCCTCTAAGCTATCCTTGTGTCCAACTTTGTTATTTCTGAAATAGAGAAAGTAATGTGATTAAAGTGGAATACGCAATGTATACGTATAATCAGGAAAGGTCACACCAGAAAACTTAATATCCACACACAGCCAAAAAAGTCAAGAGAGAGAGGAGAGATGCAGAGCAGAGACAGACAGACAGACAGACAGACAGAGAGAGAAAGTTATATTTTCAAAACAACAAAGAATAGCTTCTTATACATTCTCAACAAGAAACCTTGCGGAAAAAATGAGGTTGTTTGTTTAACATCCCCAAACCTGCATCTCCAACAGCAAATGAAGTTTGCCATTTGACCTTTTGAAACGTTAACTGGCCGCTTTCTTTTCTTCATTTATTATTTGTGATGTCATGATTAATGAGACTGATATTTATGTTTTGCCTCTTCTTATCTCATTATTGGCTGTTTGTTGAGGCTGTGTTTTCTGAATATGATTTATTTTGATACGTGCTTCATAAAGCACCAAATAACTCAGTTTCCTGAATGGAAGTATACTGCGATGTCTGGTATATTTAAGGAATGATTCTTATTTTGGTGCGGTTCATGCAGATTGGACGTGCACGCGAGAGCTGGCAAATCCATAAAGCGCGCTAGCGCTTTATGGTAAATTTGCCAGCTCTCGCGTGCACGTCCAATCTGCATGAACCGCACCAAAATAAGAATCATTTCTTATATTTACATTTTATTCATTTTTTTCTTTAAATAAACTTAAGTGGAACGCTTTCAAAAATTAGTATTAAGTGAAAAGGGGGATTAATAAATGGGAGTTTTCAACAGTAACAGCCATGACGTTACTGACGTCATTACGGGTCATGCGGTTCATGCAAAATGAACCGAATTTTTTTTAACGAAGAAATCAATAGGAATGTAAATATTTTGATACGTGCATCATAAAGCACCAAATAACTCAGTTTCCCGAATGGAAGTATACTGCGATGTCTGGTATATTAACAGTTACTGTAACAATTACAGCAATTACATTAGTTTATTGCAGACGTTCGTCATAATAAATTTTCTTCTTATTTTATAATAGTAAAGCTTATTATCAACATGTCACAAAAACGAAATGTAAGACGGGCATACCTCATCCAGAACTGTGCTTTTGACGGCATTGGGTGCTGTGATGTAAAACTAAAATAAAGAAAAAAAATTGGATTTTGTTTTCATTTTTTATGTTTGTTTAGTAAAACCCTGAAATGGTAACATGATCAATAATATTTTTACAGTGATAATGAAAATACAAAACACTGCAGTTTATGTTTCACTGAGAGTTTGTTTTACATGTAACTGATGTTTTATTACAAGATAATATAATATAATTGTATTACTTGTTTATTTAAAAGATGTATAAAAATTTTATTTGAATTAAAGTCAATAAAATATGATATTCCAACACCAACTCCAGTATTTAAGGGTAACTAAAGCTAGAAAAACATTAAACGATCAAACACACGTAATGTTAACATCCTTTAAGTATTGTCAAATGTAATTTTCCCGCACAAACTCTGAGACTTTTTTTACATTTAATCGTGTAATTTGTACAATCTTGTAAAGCTGAATTTTAGCTTTCTTTGTTACTACATATTGTTGTAGATCTAATAAGTTTAGATCTTTCACTCTAACAGTGAAATATTTTAGTATACAATAGACATTATATAAACATGTTTATATACATTTAGTATATAAAAGTATACTTGTTCTTTTGTTCACATCAAAAGAACGAAACATAACTACACATCCATGGAATAGTTTGCTTAATGTGAGACTCACAGAAACTGTTACTTTTTACTATTTACGATGTACTTGATTTTCCTTCTGGATTAAAAGTTAATTGTTCTGACAGTATCTAATTGGCTAATCAGAGCAAAGCATTTCAACCATTCTAGAATTCTGTTTAAAGTTAGGATAATCTGACTGACCTGTTTCAGTTATTTTAAATTTATTTAAATTTATTTTCCAACTGGTCGAATATTTTATTGTCATAATCTCTAGAAAGGTTTGGCATTGAGGTCTGTAGAAAAAAATAGAGCCAAGCCTTAGCATTACCAGAAAGAAAGAGACTTCATCTACATTATATAGTGAAACTTCCACCAGCCGCAATCACTTACACTGGCGGGTATTTTAGATTAAATCTTTCTTCGAATTTCAGTTCAGCGTTTTCATGTTCAATCAGTTTGCTGCAATCGAAGTAAACAGTCAAATCAAGTATTATTAATTTAAGTTTACTTTTATATAATGCTTTTCGGTGTATAGAGGTTTTTTCATCACTATAAATGCCATTATAAGCAGTCATATGAGAAGCTACTGCAAAAGCCGTGTTTCCGTTTACAGAATTCTGTATAAAGCATGGAAAAGATCAGGTAGTTATTATTGATGATGCTGATATTTTCACATATGGACCCTAAAGTATTGTCAACATATCAAGTTAAACGAATCTTCATTAAGTAATCTTTCTCTAATTAACAAATCTAAAATCATTTCGTACACTTTCCCTTGAAATCGTTCGGGTAAGCACTGGTCACCATATCTTATTAATAACAAAGAAAGAGCCCTCATGGGATTCCAAAAGACAACCCTAATAATTGGGAATCAAGTGCGTTACTGTCATGGCTATAAACGCTGCGTAGAAGTCTGCATAATTTTAGCACTATGAGCTGCGGTGAAAGTTAGTGTCTTACCTAGTATGTGAAATATCTCAAATAACTATAAATCAAAAGTACATTCACGGCTTGATGCGTAAACTCGGAGTGTACATTTATGTGCGTATAGGCAAACTGCATCTTTTTAAAATGCAATAAAATCTGAAATGGAGCCCGTTCATTGAGTCTAATATAGTCGCAAGAAAATGACATGATCAAACTCAATGCTACGTTTAACGGAAACCTGTTAGTAAATTGTGTGATTGATAAACCAGTTATAAGTTTACAATCATAAATATAATGAAAAACTTTATTTTATATTAAAAATAATATTGCCTCTAACTGGGAGCGAACCCGCACCGTCGTGGCGACAGCGCCTATATTAAGGAATTCGAATGGTACGTACTCCTGCGGGTTTTTTTCGGCGTCCGTGTACGGTGGGGGACAGTCGTCCTCCGAAGGCATCTCAGTTTGACGGAAATATTTCGCAGCTTTCACCGAGAATATCACAGATGGCAAGAAGAAAAATACAACCCAACCGATTGAGAACCAAAAACCATTCTGAAAGAGAAACGAAATTGTTTAGTAACAGCAGTTTAAAAAGGAAAACTATGACAATACAGAAAAACAAGGCAGTGTAGACCAGGGTAGCGAAATGCGTCGGCAAATGATAAATTATTGCAGACCTTACAAGGCAATTCTCAAACTTGTAGCAAAATGTATGGCTAGGAAAGCATTAACAAAACGTACAGGTTAGTCAGTAACACTGCACTTGACTGTTTGGATACGTCGAACAGCTTATGGAAGAACTTAAAGAAAGTTTAGCAACATTTATGAAGAAAAACATGGTAAAAATGGAAGAAGTTCCAATTCAGTCAATAACATTGAATCAAAATGTTAAGACAGGACATGGTAATAAGTGAAGAAACTTACAAGACAGTCCATAAAATTGTAGCAGAATGTATGGACAAGCAAGGAATTGTAGATGTTCCAGACTGGTTCACATGAACCTAGTTGATTCTTTACCTGTAGATATAAAAAATTCTAAAACAATATTTTTCATATACATGTTTGCATAAACGGTAAGGTAATAGCAATCAAACCCACATGATTGTTATTTAAATTACTATGGATATAAATTCCTAATAGCGGTCAGTTATAACAGCTTTGGTTTCAAATGAAGCACGGCTTGTTTGTATTTTGAGATTAGACAAGTTCATTAATCAGACATCGTGTAAGCACATCTGGTGCCATGTATGTCACTGCTTCTTCTCACTAAGTATATGTATGTTTAAATTATGCTTACCGCAGAATCTGTATAAGCTATAAACGAATCAATGATGCCCAGAAGTCGATTTGCAAAAGAGGACAAAATCTGAAAAAATAGTACATTTATCTGAAAATAAATGAGCTAAATCTGAAAATGATACACGTGCATAAAATCATAATTGAACACAATCGGGATAAGATACATTAATTATTAATCATGGAAATAAAGGAATTATAATATATGTGTATTAATTTCAAAAAAAAACAACATAAAATGAAATGAAAAATCAACCATAATCTCTTGATTTACAGAAATACGTACATTAAATGGGGCGCGTCACGGGAAAAGGTACCTTCGAGCAGTTGACGTTAATTCTTAAAACGACGTCATCAAATTGAGAAGAAGGCATTAATCATTATGCATTTCGAATTAAAAATAACATTAAATTGTAAAAATGTGTAACAAATCACAGTTTAGTTATGAAAAAAAGATAATTTTATGTTCTTTCCAAATATTGTAACAACAAAAAATATCAAAAATATGGCCGAACACATCTTTTCCCGTGGCGCGCCATAAATAATGACGACTGCGAATACTTCATTTCTATGTATTCCGTCGTATTTTGACCGGCAAAGCCATAAAAATAGAACAAGAACAGAAATGGAATTAAAATTCACACTTACGCTCTTAACAACGGTCGATGCATTATTCTTAATATAATTATCTGCGGCGGTAAGTCCAGAGTCCAGGGCATCAACAGTGTCCTAAAAACAAATGTAACATGCAGAAAATAAAATCAAAAAATGAAAGAACAGAAAACCAGCGATGCGGTTTTGCTAATTTCTTTATTCATCCAGAGAAAACCAAGTTCCATGGTTTTCATACGAGGTGCCGTATTTAACTGTATGTCTTACTTTTTTCCTCTATTGAATCTAGAGATAAGCATACCAGGTGCTAATTTAAGTAAAGTTGGGTTCAATAAAACCAGCTTCGCTGGTTAAAAAGTGAAATATGCATATCTGGACTGGCCATGAATAGATAACACAGCATCCTTACACAGCGAAAGTTACTATTTAATCGTATCTTTAAGGTATCGCAAACATTACAAATGGCGAAGACAGGCTAAAATTTCAAGAATGAATTTTGGGGGAAATACTTATTGCCACCTAGATTTTAGTAAAGAAATGGATTTAGCTGTGGATGTAGTAAATGTTTGCAAGCTCAGTTTAGTCTAATTCATGTTCTAATTACCCAGCACATACTAAAACAAAAGAAAAACCATTTGCATGAGAAATAATGTTAGGGTTTTCAAGAAATTCAGGGAAAACTTACTTCCTACTTTCACTTTGAACCAGGAAGTAAGATTTCCTTGAATTTCTTGAAACCCCTAACAATATTTTGACGAATTGGCACTAAACATTGTAGACCAGCATATACTTATTTCAGGTATGAGTTGCTTTGGTATATTGTTCATGAATTTCAGAGTTCTCATGCAAACGGTTTTTCTTTTGTTTTAGTATGTGCTTGGTAATTAGAAAATGAATTAGACTAAATTGAGCTTGTAAACATTTACAACATCCATAGCTAAATACATTTCTTTACTAAAATCTAGGTGGCAATAAGTATTTCCCCCAAAATTCATTTTTGAAATTTTAGCTAGTTTTCGCCATTTGCAATGTTTGCGACCTCTTAAACATGTTTAGGCGAATCGACTCCTCCTTTTTATAAAAGACTAAAACGAACATGTTAGCAATATATACTCAGCAAAAATAGAAAGTACCCACTTTTTATGCTTATATTCTCATTCACATATTTTCATTTAATTGCGAACACTTCAAAAGGTGTTTTATTAATTAATCTCAGTCGTTTTTAAGTTTAATTGTTCGTGAACATAATCTTCCACACCTAAACCTGAGCAAATGCCCATCAGATAACAATGAATGATGGATTAAACACCCCTATATATTCAATTCAAAGGGAGGTAATAGGAAATGTTTGGGATTTCTAGCGTTTTTTTATAGAGGACGAGTTGTTTTATTAATGATTTTTTTGTGATTTTATTGACATAAAGAACTGGAAAAATTGATTTAATTCCAACAAATGTGAATATTGTTTAGAATCACTTACTTCTTCCTAAAACCCCAATGATAGCAAAGGGAAAGATAACTTAGTCGTGACTGCAGATTTTTAAGAACATTTTATTTCTTTGTAATGATTACAGCAATGCAGATCTGTTCAAAGAAGATATTTTCTATTTTATTTTTCTAGTTTTACAAAATCACAGGTAGAAAAGTGGGTACTTTTTATTTTTGCTGAGTATAGAATAGAGGTAATTTGTAAAAATAATATATTATAAAACAAATTTTTATGTATCAATTTCGTATGGTATAGTTGATTTAATGATTTACAGAACAACAAGAAATTTAATACTTCTTTTTTAGTAAAAAAATACTCAATGAAATATTTTTCAAATGTTGATCGTTCGTTTGCTTTACTTTTTAAATTCCTTTTCGTTTACAATTAGACGATGGCGATCATTTTGACTACTGTGTACCTACCGGAATGCTTGACACCGTAGTTTCCATCTCCGATAGTGATGTGTTCAGTGCAGTCTAAGATAAAAAAATAAATATTGTTTTCGTACTTTCATACTTACTTGCGTACTTTATCCCTTCCCTTAAGGCTTAAACATAAACATTGGAGGTAGGCAAATAAGAAAATATTGAATTTTGAAAATAACAATGATCAAGAATTATGCTTTTAATTGAGATTGTCAACCAAGACAAACTAATAAACTATTACAAAAATATAGTAAAAAGGCCGATAAAACCTTCAGGGAATGCCTTAAAGCAATAATAATCCATAGAGTTCAATGGCTATTACATGTAGGCTGAACCCCTTAGGTCATTATTAAAATCACAGAAATAATTAACTAAAATTGTATAATTGCACTCCCAACCGATTTACATATATAATCATAAAATTCAAGGGTATATGTTAAATAAACCAATACCAAAGATTGTGGTAACAAAATAGTAACATATGCAAGAATATTTTGGTAAGATATTAAACTACATGTAACATACAACGTTGGCTTTGACATATGCGTATTCTGCCGATTCGATATTCCTTAGCCTGGTCGCCTCTGCCTCCAAACTAGCCTGCAAAAGAATTATAAAAAAGCTATCAAAAGATGATCTGGTAATAATTAATTTAAGTATAACGATTTTGCTGGTGATTGTTTTGATTGTTTAAGTAAATGAAAATTTAAAGAAATTCGCGGATTGTTTAATAATTTTTTATTTTCTGTTTGTGTTTTAAATGTCAACATTTTCACTAAATGTGTTAGTTATCATCTTGACCTTGATATTACCTTATGAGGGTCAGGTAATCTACAACCCAAATTATCCTGATCAATATTATGACCTTGACATTACCTTATAGAGGTCATTGATACCACTACACTAATTTTTATAAATATTATCATCAGACCTGGGGCGATTTCTCGGGAAAATGTAATGATTAAATTACAATTACTTTGCTGAAAACAAGTAATTGATTAAATTACAATTACTCTATATTTCAAAAGTAATGATTAAATTACAATTACTTTGACAAAGTAATCAGATTACATTTTGATTACATGTGTTCAATATAAAATTTTCTGTACACACAGTCACTTGCACTCCTAACTTTAACTTGATTCACCTAAGCAGGTTGGTGTAAACTGTACAGTAAAAATGTTAATGTGTTGAACAAATAATTACCTTCAATCATCTTAGATTTTTGAAATATTATTAAATATTATTATTAATTTCACAAGATGAAATTAAACCATATATTATTTATATCAACTGTTGAAATGACCCACACAAATAGATGATCAGTTTACATCACTGATTGCTAAAATACTAATGTGATGAGGCCGAAAGGATAAAAGTTTTGCACATTTATCATTACCAATGGATAATACATTTGGGGCATTAAACTACCTTCAACACTTTTGCCAAAACAAGACTTTCATCAGTTGCTTCAGAGGCAGGAACGTCTGAAACTAAGAAATTTCTTTGCCAGCAACGTCCTAGAAGGTTTATCAGACACTCATTTATGACAGGAAAACCATTTCAATTATCAAGAATAGTTCCTGTAAGTTTTCACACATGATGGTCATTTTATGATCACAAAAGCTATTGCCTCAGGCATGATCTGGTACACTGTTAAAATCATATTTGCCAACACCTGTCACTGTGTTAAAATGGGATTAATTGCTTGTTACTTAATTTTTATCCATTTTGAAGAAATATAATGAAGGCTTCCTTTTTCATTAAACTGAATAATGAAAATAATAACAACAGTCCAGTGGTTAGTTTTCAAAAACTTTATAACTTTGAAATCTACTTTGTTCCAATTAAACTTTGTGATCAATGGACACAAATCTGGTCTGGAAAATACTTTTCCATGAATTTTGCATACCCGTAGTAGGACAAAATTCTGTTTATTTTCACTAAAGGTTTTACTATTTTTTCTTGTGTCTCTAGATTTCACACAAAATATAGTTATGTGGTTACTGCATTTATTCTAGTTTCATTACTGATTTAATTCTATTTCTAATAGTTTATTAAACATTAAATAACAAATTTAATGAATTGGATTTTCCACATGTGAACGGCAGCAAATCTTGTTTTGTTTAAAATGTGACATTGGTGTTTTAATATGTACATGCTTTAAGCATTTAAGCCATATTTAAAAAAAAAATGAAAAAGAAACCAGTTGGACACCTCAATCATTTCTGGTTAATTAATATAAACTTGAGTGCTCTTGTATATTTTTTCATCTTTTATATTTTAAATATTTAAATCAATTATGTAATCATAATGTAATCAGAAAGTAATCAAGATTACAGGCCAATTTTCATGAGTAATTGATTAAATTACAGTAATTTAATCAGGTTTTTCAAATGTAATCATTACATCTGATTACTTCAGAAGTGAGTAATCATTACAGCTGATTACAATTACTGATTACGATTACCCCAGGTCTGATTATCATGACCTTGACATTACATTATGGGGGGCAGGGATACCGCTAGCGGCGTATGTGTCAAGTTCGTCAGCCAGTGCGCTCAAATTTGCTGTTGTTACATTTGCTCCAAGCTGAAAATAAAAAATGTTCATAAACTGGTATGTTAGAACCTAAAAATATTTAGGTTTCTCGGTAAAATAAACAACATTTCGCAGTCACGTTTAGTGGAAATGTCTACATATATAGCATAATTGTTCTACAGGTACTCTTAGCCATTTTCTCTTACAAAGATAATAAGCGCTATTTCAAAAAAAAAAGATCTTTTTAATGTAATGAAATTATCACGAAATATAATTAAAAAAAACAACATTAATGCTAGACATGTGTCTAATACCCGCTCATTAAAAACTGCATCAAGTGTCAACTTTTAGCTTTGAAATCCAAGATGCCATATTATACACTTATTGTCTGAATACATGGACAGTATCAATAAATGTACGTGTTACATGTATATTAGGAAACATAAAGCAAGTTCTAAGGCCAAAATAACTATTTCATTCTCGAGACCATGACCAGTAATGGTTAATTACATGATTTATTTTGGATTTATTCAAGCAGCTGCGAATAGAAGTTTCTTGAGCGTTACTGACGTCATGTATCCAAACAAAGTTGTTTTAAACCGACAATCTTCATCGAAATCTTTGTTTATTTCTTCATTTTTTTCAAGCTCTGAAAAGCCAAACAAGTCGTAAAATGTACAGAAGGTAAGATGATGCACACGGGTCATCATCATGTAAAAATGGAACAAAAAGAATTATGGTAATATCAAATTATTCTTAAATATAACCATTTAAAAATCATATAAATAGAACAAATTACATAAAACACAAGTGTTTTTCTACTGACAAAAACTCCACTATGTTGCAGTATCAAAACAGATCGGCAACATAATAAGTACCCAGAGGAATACATATTATTTTGTTTATAAATAGATGTACCGATTCTAAAAAAAACGTTTCGAGTTAGAATTATAGTGATCAAGTTGACAGGTGATATTGCAAGTTACTGTCAAATCAAACTTGTGAATTTATCCCATACCCAAAACGGTTTGAAAAGGTTAGTGATCATGAAACATTCAATATGTTTTCATTCATAATGTTCTTTAAACAGCGGCGTTTGGTGAAGGGGTTGTCGAAAATGAGAAAGCAATTGTTGTCATCCGATAACAAGAAAGAGACACTTAGATCAACTCTTAACAAAAGACAATTTTCATTTTGGGTTCTGCAACAATTATATACCATTTAAAGCCCTTTAAGATGTACAACAAATATTTACCTCCGTATAGAACTGTGCGAAGTTGATATTGACGGCGTCTTTGACGTCATTTAGTTGAGTTTGCAACGAAGCCGGATATACTGTTATACTGGACAGGTCGACATTTACACCGTCTATCTCTGATTGGACGTTAAGCGTCTGGAAATGTTAAGTTAAGTTATCATACTAAAAAATATGTCTTCCCACCTTACACCTACGGATTATAACATTACATGCTTTTTACATAATCGCAGCAAAGTTTTTATACACATAACACAAAAATTGGAGATAATTGTCCTTCTGCATTGTACTCTATCTATTTAGTTGTATTTCGGACGTTATGGTGGAAACACTAAATTTATAGTACTTGACGTACTTTAAGTTATCCAAGGTCTATATTTTACCCTTACAAATGATAAAAATAACATTTGAGATCGATTATTAATGAAAAACTAGGCATAATCTAAGAATACATGTATTACGAATTCTTTCCCGTTTGTCCAATAAATAAAAATGAAATATGTATAAAGTTAAAAAAACTGGCAGTTTTTTAACTCGCGGATATACCGCGAGAGCGTCTGCTTCAATATTTGTTTTGCAAAAATCTTATTTTAAACCATAATTTGATACATACCATGTGGTCAAATTAGTTTAAATTAAGATGTGTAAGCTTTCATGGCAAAAAGATGGATTTTAATTTTTTTGTTCAGATGCGCCAGATATATCTTTAAGTAAATCAAGGTTTAATTCAAATTCCATTTATGGGTCAATAGTATTTTGAAAAAGTTATACAACCCTCAATACACGTGCATTACCTCTTACAACATCATTCAAAATGGAGTGTCTCTGATTATAAATATATAATCTGAAAAGGACACGCATACAATCCTTTGAGAGTTATAGCCTTCAATAGTCACAATACGAACAGAAGCCAAATTTTGTATTTTATTTAACCAAATGGTTTCATGTTTGGCCATCGTGGCGTAAATACACATTCTTTAATCGGCGTATCGTTTATCAAGAAAATTACATTTCTACACATAGAAACCTGTCAGTCTTGCATAATTGGAAATTTAAAAAAACCTACCTTGGAGTAGTTTAGCATGTCTGTCAGGTCAAACTTGGAGTCCAGTTTGAAAGCCGTGAATACTGATTTGCCATCTTTACAATCCCTGGTAAAGGGCAAAACAAGAAATGTTTTAAAATATAACTTCATATAACTGTCATAATTGTATGCATTGTTTCATTAATGGAATATATTATGAATCAAGTTTCTACCATGTGTCTAAGCTTTATATGCTAATGGACAAAAGTCTTGTCCGGTAGGAAGACTGGATCTTTTTGCATGCCAATTTTTAACTCATTACTCTTCCGGCAGCACTGTCTTTAATTCAAAATTCTTTTATCGTTGAATGCATATACATGTCCTCTTTTTTTATCGATACCAAATTTATGCCGATGGAGTAATGGCCTTTTGAATTTCACGTGTTTAAATGATGTTATGGAAAAACCTCACCGAAAAGCATTTTGTCAATAAGTATATTAATAAATTCATTCCTGAGGTCGCTATTATCAATTAAAGTGATAAAATCAGTTTCGGAACTATAACAAGAGTGCCAAACTGACACAAAATACGCCCGTCAAAATGCTGATCATCAAAGTTGCGTAACGATCCGATGAAAATTTTTCGACTTGGAGAGCAGATACCGCTAATTCAGTTTTTGGACAATTCAAGGGCCATAATTCAGGAGTGCCTGGGGGGAATTGTTATAGAACTTGGTCGAGATATTATGCCCACCAACATATTCATCAAGTTTGATAAAGACCGGATGAAAACTCTTTGACTTAGAGAGCGGAAACAGTAATTTTGGACAATTCAAGGGCCATAATTCAGGAGTGCCTGGGGGGATTTGGCAGGTTATAGAACTTGGTCGAAATATTATGCCCACCAACATATTCACCAAGTTTGATAAAGGCCGGATGAAAACTCTTTGACTTAGAGAGCGTAAACCCTTATTTTGGACAATTCATGGGCCATAATTCAGGAGTGCATGGTGGGATTTGGCTGGTTATAGAACTTGGTCCAGATATTATGCCCACCGACATATTCACCAAGTTTGATAAAGACAGGACAAAAACTCTTTGACTTAGAGAGCGGAAACCCAAATTTTGGACAATTGAAGGGCCATAATTCAGGAGTGCCTGGGGGGATTTGGCTGGTTATAGAACTTGGTCGAGATATTATGCCCACCAACATATTCACCAAGATTGATAAAGACCGGATGAAAACTCTTTTTGACTTAGAGAGCGGAAACAGTAATTTTGGACAATTCAAGGGCCATAATTCAGGAGTGCCTGGGGGGATTTGGCTGGTTATAGAACTTGGCCGAGATATTATGCCCACCGACATATTCACCAAGTTTGATAAAGACCGGATGAAAACTCTTTGACTTAGAGAGCGGAAACAGTAATTTTGGACAATTCAAGGGCCATAATTCAGGAGTGCCTGGGGGGATTTGGGTGGTTATAGAACTTGGTCGAGATATTATGCCCACCAACATATTCACCAAGTTTGATAAAGATCGCATGAAAACTCTTTGACTTAGAGAGCGGAAACCCTGTGGACGCCGCCCGCCCGCCGCAGGTATTCCCATAATACGTCACGTTTTTCAAACGGGCGAATAAAAATCATTAAGTACCCACATTTTTTTTATTTTTTACTGGACAAGGGGCTCTGATCTCAGTAAGGACACTGAGTACCCACCATTCCGATTGGCAATGTTATAAGCTTCTTATGTGTTGTTTGTTATGTGTTTCTTGCATTAAGATTGTCGAGTTTGTGGGTGGGTTAGAGCTATTTCATCGAGACAACTTGTACTTGTTTGTTCACATGCGTGTAACTTTGAACCTGGTTAAACCCTTAGTGGCAAATTGTTTTCCAAATATGAATTTTTCACCTTTATTGTCGAAATACTGTGCTAGTCAGTGGTATACATCGCAAACACCAGAGCCTACAAACTAATCACAAAGCACCGATGGCATTGAGTTTTCATCTCCACAAATGAAACTTTTCCACTAAGAATGTGATTTTCTCTCACTTGCATATGGATTATTAAAATTAAAAAGTAAACCAAATATTACATACTGAAGGACACCATTAAAGGTGAGGGGTATTGTGTCGTTGCTGAGAATCATCTTTGCCAGCCAGTACTTGCCTTCTCCAACTTGTTTCTTCTCAAACATGTTCAAATACTGGAACATTGAACAAAGTACACGAAGTCACTGATATGCGTAACTGAAGTAAAGGTATTAAAAATAAATAAGGTTATACAGCAGTTTCGTATATTAGTTAAGAGTTAAACATATTAAATGTATAGTTATAAAATATCTTATAATTTAGGTTGTCAAGACTGCGAATAATAAGACTAGACTAAGTATAATTTTACATAGTTGCCTATACAATCAATAGAAGAAACCCAGTTCTTATTGGTCATCAATTGCTTATGTTTACAATGTATGCTTGTGCCCTAGATTCCATATTGAATTTCGAACTTCGAATAGTGTTTATTGATATGCAAGGAATACTTACCTTTTGTAAAAGCTCCAAATTGGTTATTGGTTCGCAGAGAACCTTGTGTATTGGTGCACCGGGTATAAAGGGTATAGTGGTCAGCAACATCAGTAACGAAGAAAATATAAACACAAGTGCAACCGACCTGGCAAAGGAATAAAAAAATATACACAAAACTGCAGGTCACGTATGGATGACACTGATGATGATGATGATGATGATGATGATGATGATGATGATGATGATGATGATGATGATGTGTAAGAAGAAGATAAAAAAAATAAAAAAAGAAGAAGAAGAGAAGAAAAAGAAGAAGAACAAGAAGAAGATAAGAAAGAAAACGACAACAAAGAAAAAGAAGATGATGAAGATGAAAAAAACAATGAAGAAGAAGAAGGTTAAGAAGAAGAAAAAGAAGACAAAGAAGAAAGGGAGAATAAGAAGGAAAAGATAATGATGATGATAGTAAAGTTAATGCTGCTGCTGCTGCTGCTGATGATGATGATGATGATAATGATGCTATGCATAGCGTTAAAGAAAGTTTATGAAAATATTGTTTTTACAATAACCTACTAAAACTTTAAATTTTCTTTGATTTTTGAAATTGTTAATTTTCATTCGATTGGCTGGTTCCCTGTATATAAAGACTACTAGCGCCGTGTATGAATAGAAGACATTTCAGAAGAATAAAATCATTGACATTTGGAACTCGAATCTACAATCTCCTGATTAGGCGTGTGTTTGCAAACCAAAAATATTTTTTACTAATTACGAAACACTGCATATTTATTAAACTAAAGTTTAAAGTGTAATAAATATAATATTACGCTATCAAGAATGTCCCTCCACAATTTGAAACACATCCTCGCTGGTGAGTAGGTGTGCTGACACTTGTCCCAAAGATGCCAAAGAGCAGCCCTAATACAACGAATACCACAACCAGAAGTGTCAACGAAGACAGTGCTACGCCGCCATACCATCTGGTAAAATAAAGTAGAATCGTCTCATGTAAGGCATTTCAATTAATTCGTCAATATCGGACAAATGTAAAACAAAATGCATATCTGTTATTGAAGCAATTTTAAATCTTTATATGCCACCACAAAGAATATTAAAGTCATCTTCAATGAAGGAACATAAGTACATGTATGTTAAAGATGACAGCTTGGAAATAACACTAAAATAAGATTGTAAATGTCACTGTAAGTCAGGTTTAAATGGATATGAGCAATCTAATATGAAAAATGTTATAGGTTGTACAAGTTCCAGACATTTCAATTAAGCTTATAGCGGACACTGGTAGCCATGTTTTAACGTGTTTTGTGAGGACCTGGAGGTAATGTTGTACAAACACTGGTCCCCACAGGAATCGTGTACATGCATGTCCTCGAAAATGTTTTGATGCAAGATCTTATATCCTTTGATTTGGATACGCCTACTGAAGAACCTTGCCTATCGTTTAAATTGATTTTACTAGCTTACATTACCGGTTACATAAAACACACTTACCTGTATTTATCGTACTTCTCAATTGTATTCTTTGCATCCTTAACCATGTTTGAATATTTGTCCAAATCCACGGTGGCGTTACTACCACTGAGCTACACAAAATGTACAAAGAAGACAGTTAGAAAAAAAGTTGGCATAAATGGCAAGTTTTCACAAATGTTACGTTATCATAACCTAGTAGTTTTCGTTATACAAAATACAATACACCTCGCGAACAGTTCGTCATCGGAATCCAAATATGGTAGTGTAGGGTTAACTGTTTGCAAGCTTATATAGAGAAGACCTTTAACTAAGATAAAGGAAATCAATTTTGTTTACAAATTATAAAAATATGCTTCTCTCCGATGAGAAGGTCTAGAGCTGACATCACATCGATCTCACACATGGGCAACCGCCCCTTTGAAAAATTGTAATAGGAAAAAACTAGAATTTATTCAAAGATTTCCCTGCGTTTCTTTATTTTTTGATTTTGTTTCTGGATGATAATTAAATAGTTTACATACCATGGAGTTGATGTTAGTGACCTGGTCAAGAACACCATCCAGGTTGTCTGACAAATCGTTAATTGTAGTTTTCATAGCTGCAAACATAATATATATTTTATTGCTTGTGCACACAAGAACATCAATAAGTAACGAATAAGTAACGAAAACCGTAATCACTCTTTGTGTTGGGCTGTTTAAAAATTATTGTTTTTGGTCCAAATATTAACAATCGCCAAAATATTTCTGTTAAAAATGTTTCCCAATTTTTTGGTATATCTGAATTTATGCACGAACATGTACCAGTATTGTCTAAAAACAAAAAAGGTCATTAGTGTCATTGAATGTATTAAATGACACAGATTATCTATCCGGATAAAAGTTTTTATTAAACACAGGTATTTATTTTAATTTTCACTAAGTGACAAGTTGAAGAATGCCTGTGCCCAAGGTTATAAAACTGAGCATGGAAACCAGTCTCTAATCTCAAGCATCTGATTGGCTGAAATGGCGACCAGTCGCCATTTCAGCCAATCAGATGCTTGAGATTTAAGACTGGTTTCCAATCTCAGCTTTATAACCTTCAGCCCTGGTGGTCATCTTGAAAATATATAATCCAATTTGGGGACGCACAAAATACTGTTTCTTAAAGTAAGGGTGTCCAATTATTTAGAGTGTCACAAACCTTGGCGGTGATTACGGTATTTATGAATAAAAACTTTCAAAGTTGCACTTCATTAAGACTTAGTGAGCTTTTTAATATTTGTGTGACTTACCTCACAGGACAATAACGCTAGCCACCCCCACCCTCCCCCCTCCCCCCACCCCCTTGTCAAACAAAAATGCCGTTAAATAAACAATTACTTACTATTGATTGTAGAGTTCGCTTCAGTAGCCACTGTGTTTGGAATGTCATCTAGTTCTTTTTCGGCCTATCAAATAAAAACAGAAATTATTATTTATATGCGTTCTTTTTAGTACCCTGTACAATAATATAAGTACATGTATTAATTATGTGTGCGAGGTTCGGATGGAAAAATCAGGCTCAAGGGTTGTTTTAGAAGTGCAACGATGCTCTTTCAAAGAGAACTGTTTTATTAGTGCAACCACAATAAAGTGCATTCATTCACAAAACCAGAATTTCAAATATTCTGCGCTTCTTATCTGTTTTACTGTTCGCAACAATTTTTCATCCAATCACAGAGTCAGAATTTTAAAATTCTGTGCCTCTTATCTGCTAAAACTACACACTTTGAACAGCCACTTTATTTTTAAATGCCTATTAAGTACTGAATATTCACAAGGGTATGACTGTCATGTCTGATAGCTGTAAGGTAAACTTGTGGCTATCCTTAAAATATTTTTTTAAAAGTGAAATATGCATATCAGGAATTTCCACACTCACAAAACACAGCCTCCCCACGCAGCAAAAAAGAAAATAGGAAAAGAGAGCATGTTGTTATCAGTATGTCAATTTAAAAACGACGCCAAAAACAATTCACGCAAAAAAGAACTCTTAGGGTTACCACCTTGGAACGGTCGAAGTGTATATTAAGTGAAGTTTAGACAATTCAGAAAGCACGGAGAGCTGTAAGGTAAATGTATATCAAAATGTAATACTAAACTTAATGAAAATGGAACTTTGAAAGCCACTGAACACGACAGATATGAAAATATCGGAGGATATTTATTGTACATTACATGTATTACTAAGTGAAATTAGAACAATTAAGACACCTTGTTCACTTCACTAAGCTATATTCCCTTAAGTTTTCTTGACTGTTAAAACTTCAATTATTATACACTTACTATAACTTGGGGATTCTTAATTTTAAATTTTGAATTAACATACACTAAGTACTGTATAACATAACCGACAGAGAACAAATTTTAGACACGTACGTCTACTATCTTTGCAGTCAAGTTTGATGCTATGGCGTCGTTCATATTTGCCCGGGCGCTACTGAGATCGGGAAACTGAAAGAAAACAAAAACATATCCGTACATGTATACAGTTGTAAACGCATTATAAATAAAGATTGGTAAATAGCGTGCTGTTGTTTTAAAAAAAGCAGGGTTCTTTGCGTTGTTTATAGACATTCGGTATGGCATATTGATCTCTAGTCCAGTCCAAAATTTAAATCAATCCAAAAAAGGACTTTTTAATCTAATCATATTAAAAATGTTTTTGTTAAACTGTTTATTATATTTTTTCAACAGCAACAAATCACATACTTGACTAAAAAAATGAGATCGAAAATTTCAACCGATTGACTACTATAGTAACATTGTAAATTTATTTCGCGGTGACTTAATTTTCGCGTATTTAGAGATAGTCCGCGAAATCAAACTCTTGCAAAATCAAACCATTGAATATCAAAACTTTTGAGAATGATACATGTGCGCAAATTTTTACCCGCGCGAAAATGTCATTTATGCCTTTTGCGCAATATTTTATCCCAGCTAAATTTAATGATATCATGGGATTTAAAACTTACAGACGAAGAGTCGATGTCTAGTGTGGCACCGCTGTAATCAGGTTGTGGTCCTGGACACGCACCACCGCATGTCGCAAAAATGTTATTAAGACTTGATTTAACCGCCGTCAATGCAGTATCTAGGTTGGTGATAGACGTCTCTAAAGCTGTAAGGTTGTTCTCCACCGATGTCAGGGATGCGTCAATAGCGTCCACATCTATAACATATGGATAAAGTGTTACTAGTATTATTTAGAACGGATAATTATCCATTAGATTACAGTAATGCATCAGCCTTTAAATCTAGGGATCGCTGGCTCGATCCCCCGTTACTCCGACTCAGATGAGACGTTAAATCTGGGTCCAATGTCGTGGTGCCGCACAATAGTCACTTAAAAGAACCAGGAATGGTGATGGGATAAGTAACAATTCTGGCATCATACTTAATAAATCTAAAATGACTTACACTCTTATGGAAGCGTCGGTCTTATGAATTTCCGGTAGCGACGATAGATAAATAAAAAAAACATACACCCTAGTATACACTACTTTTATTTTATATTTTTTTTATAAAATGTAGTGTGTTAACTAGGATAATTAGTATCTAATGACGTATACTATAAGGTAATAAAACAATTACTAGATGGGTATTCAGTTGAACACTTGTGTCGCCCTCTGGTGCTATGTCGGAATAAAAATGCAAGTACAAAAAGGGACTTAACTCCATCAAAGAATTTGGCATCATCATTAGCGTGTTGTCATAAGCAATATAATTTGAAAGTTTGATGTAAAAATATTAAGAAATGACAAAGTTATAGCCAACGTTAAGTTTTCGTGTAAAAATCCAAGTACAAAAAGGGGCATAACTCCATCAGATGTGACCTTGACTTGAAAATTTGGCGTCATCTCGAGCGTTTTGTCATAAGCAATATAATTTGAAAGTATGATGTAAAACTATTAAGAAATGACAAAGTTATAGCCAACGTTAAGTTTTCGTATAAAAATCCAAGTACAAAAAGGGGCATAACTCCATCAGATGTGACCTTGACTTGAAAATTTGGCGTCGTCTCGAGCGTGTTGTCATAAACAATATAATTTGAAAGTTTGATAAAGAAATATTAAGAAATGGCAAAGTTATAGCCAACGTTAAGTTTTCGTGACGGAAGGACTGACGGACGGACTCCATCAAAGAATTAGGCATCATCATGAGCGTGTTGTCATAAGCAATATAATTTGAAAGTTTGATGAAAAAATATAAAGAAATGACAAACTTATAGCCAACGTTAAGTTTTCGCGTAAAAATCCAAGTACAAAAAGGGGCAAAACTCCATCAAATGTGACCTTGACCTTGAGAATTTGGCATCATCACGAGCGTGTTTTCATAAGCAATATAATTTGAAAGTTTGATGAAAAAATATTAAGAAATGACAAAATTATAGCCAACGTTAAGTTTTCGCGTAAAAATCCAAGTACAAAAAGGGGCATAACTCCATCAAATGTGACCTTGACCTTGAGAATTTGGCATCATCTCGAGCGTTTTGTCATAAGCAATATAATTTGCAAGTTTCATGAAGAAATATTAAGAATTGGCAAAGTTATAGCCAACGTTAAGTTTTCGTGACGGACGGACAGACCGACGGCCGGCCAGACGGACGGACGGACAGACGGACAAAGCGATCCCTATGTATCGCCATTTCTTCAAAAGGGCGACACACAAATGTTATTCAAAAGTTTTAAAGACTTCTTTTTTTAAGTTTAACTGGCTATTGGTTAAACTCGTGGATATTTTTTCTCGAATAACCAAACCCCCAACCCCGGAAAGATGTTTTGCCTTGGATATTCTCCGGCCATCAATTCAAATGGATTTCTCTCAACGCGTTGATTAATTAGTGTTCACCACAATTTTCCATTCAATCATTGAGCCAGAATTTCAAGTATTCTGCGCCTCTTATCTGTTAAAACTACAAGCTTCAACCACTTATATTTAGTGTCTGTTTAGTACTGAATATTCATAATATTTTGACGACATGTCTGATAGTTGTAAGGTAAAATTATGGTGATCACTTACTTAGTGTTTATTAAGTGATGTTTCCCTTAGAGTTTCTTAATTGTTAAAACTTTACTCAACATACACTACATGTAACTGTAACATAATTTTAATTTTCATGCGAAATGCATAACAAGCAATGTAGCCAGCTCAATCTTTTGACGTCATTTCAATAACTGTCGTCGATTTCTTCCCGTGACGTGCCCTAGAGGCAAAGAAAATTAAACCTACTGCTTGCTAGAGAATAGGCACTTGTGAGCGTGGCACCAAGGTTTGTACTATCTTTTATGTTTGTTTTCAACGGTAGTCCCGCAAGATAGGCTACATCTGAAACAGCGGAAATTGAAATTGAAATTGAAGATATCACTAAGGAAGATTACTATACGCCCATCTTGAAAAAAGGTTATTTACCTTTATATAAGTATATTAAGTATAAAATTAATTTCATAATTGAATATGATATGATAAGGCGAGAACGATAATAATTAAACATAATTTTTACAACAATCTGATCCACGAATGCTGATACCTAATTATGAATAACGCTAAAAGTCACTCAAAGTTTGTCGAGATCATATACGGTTTACAGCCGATAAATTACTGTCACGATTGTTGATTAAAAGAACTGTAAATAAGCCCAGATAATATACGGCTTACATCTGATAAATTACTGTCAAGATTTCTGAAAAACGTGGATTTTAAGAACTGTAAATTATCCTAGATATAATACGGCTTACAACCGATAACTTACTGTCAAGATCTCTGAATAACGCCGACTTAACGAACTGGAAATTGGTCGATATAATATGCTTGGCCTCCTGAAATAAACAGCAGTTCAAAATTTCTACCTACAAACACCAACATTTGAAGAAAACTTTGCGACCAGAGTAGACCCAGATCAGCCTATTTGCTAAGTCCGATCAGTGCAAAGCACTATTTATTGAGTTCCTGAAAATAACATGTCGGCCGTATTTGAATAAGAGAACCATTATAAAAACACAAATCAAGTGGATAGAATTCTATTTTAAGGTGTATAAGGTTCTGAACAAGCTCTGAAGTAAGTCGTTTATAAAAGTTGAGCGGAAACAAAAACATTTTATAGCTTAAATAAAAAAAAACATTTACATGTACGTGTATCTTAATTTCCATCTTGGCGTTAAGTCAAAGGGAAGTCATTGCGTTTGGAAAATGGCAAAACTCTCCAGCGGTTACTTCCCCTTATGGCTATGCGTCATTAAAATTGTGCGCAAATTTTTAAAATAACTATTACACACTTAAACATGTACTAAAAATATACTGAAATGATTAAGTTTATCAAGTATATAAATTGAACATATAACATCTTTCTTCAATAAAACAATGGTTTCTAATTTGCATAAAGTTATGATATTCTTTTTATTGTTAGTGATTAGTCATGTACTCCATGTGAAATCAATTAGGTATTTTTTGATTGCCAACTAAAAAGTTTTTTTCAGTTTGAATATCTCCTACGGTATTTTAATTATGTTAATTTACTTGCTTAACTTATTTCTTTCAGTATACATTTGGATAAGCTCTGTACTCAAACACTTTTCATCGATAACATTTCTACAATTTCATGATTTTCATGAATTATTTTTTCCATAAACGGACCAATAACTTCTTAGGACTATTTTGGTAGGTCTGCAGCTTACGTTTTGAACAGCTCAGATAAAAGCCTATAGTTGTTCTACCAAACATTTAAAATATTCATTTCATGCAGGTTGAGCCTATAGTTGTTCTACCAAACATTTAAAATATTCATTTCATGCAGGCTGAGCCTATAGTTGTTCTACCAAACATTTAAAATATTCATTTCATGCAGGTTGAGCCTATAGTTGTTCTACCAAACATTTAAAATATTCATTTCATGCAGGTTGAGCCTATAGTTGTTCTACCAAACATTTAAAATATTCATTTCATGCAGGTTGAGCCTATAGTTGTTCTACCAAACATTTAAAATATTCATCTCATGTAGGTTGTGATAATGAAATTTAAACTATTTTCCCGCATTAACTAAAAAAGGTAAAAGTATACAGCCTTGAACATCTTTACAGTTTCTCAATGTCATTTATAAATGATCATTACCGCAATAAATCATTGTGTATAATAATTAAAGCATTGAAAGTACTGATGGGTCGGTATACCTACATTCCGGACTTTTGAAAATAAGAACTACTTTTCGGCGGGACTTAGGCCTGCAGTTTGTTACTATGATTAGAAAAAATGAGATTGTCAAGAGTCTGAAAAGTCTGCCGACCCAAAAATGAAGTAAAATAAGTCTTGGACAAATATGATTTCAAAATAACTATGAAAAGTTATTTCAAAATGTACCTCAACTGTATTGCTTGTATAGGTCTTTATATCAGCGAGATTGTCTTCTGTAATATCAGGGATGCTATTTAACATCGTGGTCATGTTGTTGTTGTTTATATAAATGCATATACTCCCGACTCTGAAAAAAGAGAGAAAAACATCAATTATGATAATATCTGTTTTGTGACCAAAAAAAGCTCAACAGGCAACTGTTTTGGGTGGCAACTCGGCTGAGCCTCATTAACGCCTAATGTGTTATTCTACCTATAAAGACCCCTTTACTAAAATACACATGACATGTTTCGAAAGCCTAGCAGTTATAGCTGATATCATTTGATAAAGGACTAACTTACATGGTTTTAAAGCTTAGACTTTCTTCTGTCTATTTCCAGCAGGAATATAGGGCTCATGGATCAATAAACAGAGATTTGCGATTATTGAAACCGGTGGTCTGTAATTTTCGCTTCTGCGTGAACTTCAAATCTGTTTTATATATGAAGTCTAAAAATCCGGGCTTTATTTTATAGTTCATTTCCAAAAATAAGTTTGCTACCAGTGTGTCGGTAAAGCATGTCATTTGCATTACATCTTTCTTTCAGGCCATACGTCATAATTTGCCTCCCAAATGTCAATATGGGGACTATTTAGTGTCTGATCTAACCTAAAAGTAGTTCTCAGGTGCCGGATATATTCTTTTCATGAGAGATGATTGTGTTTTTGCATACCTGGTTAAATAGCACAATACCAACATGGCTGAATGAAAAAAAATCTAAGTTAATATTTCTGAAAATTAATAATCACAAAAGGACAAATGCAATCTCACTAAAGTCAGATCTAACAAAATGTTAGATCTGATGACGGCCCGCAGAAACAGTACATAAGCGATAACGGTTTTCCCCGATTACTGTTTTTAGAAATTGTCAGCACAGGAATCATGATTTATAACGCTCGCAAAATTATCTGAAGATGTCATTACATTACAAATGAATGCAATACTCTATAACACACATAAATATTCAATGAAATATGTCTTACGCAGGCCGTCAACACTTTTCCTGGTTTAAAATACTATGTTTACTTTCACTTTTGCGAGTGTGTAGGCGACAATCTGATTGGTTCAAAGGGTTAGTGATAAAAGCACGTTTTAGTTACTCGTCGTCAGATCCTGATAGCGTAGCGGTTTTCAGTAGATGATTTTAATCAGATTGGGACAAATGGGATATCCAAAAGACAATAAACCTTTATAAAAATAGAATTTGCTTTCTCCAATATCTGTCATGTTGCGACAATAAATTCAGATTAGCTTAATTGTTTAATATTGTTACGTTTATTGATTTATTGGTTTTCTTATCTTGTTCTGTTCAACTTCCTGACTGATTTCTATGAATAATGGTTTTTTCTCGGTTGTTTGCTTTTCTAGAATGCATTAAATCGGTGACGTTGAACAAATTAAAATTGAATACTTGATAAACGCTCAATATGTGCTTATGCTATTGTGCGAGTCAAAAGCCGAAAACTATCAACGTGATTTTAATACGGTTCTTGCGCGCTATGAATAAATGTATACATGCCTTTTGAACAAACGCTCGAAATGTTTGCATGCTGTCATATCATGCGGTGGATAAAAAGAATAAAAACGTCGACAAATATGAAGAGTTTTAATGAGGTACAGAACTCATGAGCTATGTAACTGGACAGCAAGATGAAGCAATTGGACAGTACGATGAAAGAAGGGTTTTCGTTATGAACTTACTGCAGACTTGTAATTTATATTCTCAGCATAAAAAAACAAACCTGACACTTTGAACATATGAACCCTCAGATAAACGTTTTAAAACGGCTAAACGCTTATTTCATGCACCAGAAATATCGAAATGCATGGATAAATTCAAAACGCATTGTTTTTTTTATTTCCAACCACAACAAATACTTGTTGCTCGTCAATGCAATTCCTGGATAATAGGTCAAATATACAGTGTCAGGTTTCTTTTTTAGTTGTTCAATACGTGTATACTTTAACTCTGTATAATCGTCGCATCTCTATTACCCGCATAAATTATTTATGTAGTTACGCGTTTCCATATTTGATAGTTTTGACCTATATATGCTAAACTATGTCATTTCTTGGTAAATATTACGTTGATATGTTATAGAGTTTCACCAAAACACTTAAGTAATGAACTAGTATTGAACTGCATAAGATTCATTGATAATTTCAAAAAAAAATACATGCACGTCGGTATTACAGCGTTCCAGGCTTTGCATGTACATATGGTATTACTGCGCCTAGTTACAAGTTGCTATACTATTAATAAAAACACTTTTCAGTTCCACATTAGCGATAAATGAGTTTCATGCACAATTACCACTTAAATTATTTATACATATAGACTAGTAAAGTTTTCTAGAATAACTAATTTTTTTTAAAGGGTCACGTGACAGTGGTTCATTTCTCGCTCAGGCAGTTCCGCACTCAGGCGGTATTACTACGCGCAAATGCATACAGTATACATGGCATTATTATAAAACTTCTGACCCAAAACTTCTAAATCAATAAAACTGAGAAATACAGAAAAAGGTTTTCGAAGGCTCTAATTACAAGATTTGAAGCGATTTGTGCGAATTGTATGTAGGTTTTAACAATCTGGTTGTTCATACATCCATGAAACGCAGTAAAACGAAATTCAATTCTTATATAATTTTGTTAACGTCTCATTGGTGTTTAGGCAGCAGAACGCCAGTATAACGAACTATAGAAGATCAAATTATGGGCACTAGAATGAAACTATGAATTCTTGGAGCAGATTAAAGTTCAACCTAACTGTCTGAAATGTGAGAGACATTGCAGTATTTTACCTTAACCCTTTCCTCCATATATACGCATTTTTACGCATGTGCGACCAGTGTAGATCCAGATCAGCCGGCACATCCGTGCCGTGTGATCAGTATCTGCACTGGTCGCATTTTGGTCTGAAATAACTTAATGAATGAAAAAGCGAACAGTTTCGATCCTGATCCGACGGCACGGATGTGCCGGCTGATCTGGATCTAAACTGTTCACCAATGCAATAAAGGTGCATCCATGGAGGAAAAGGTTAATCTGTAGATAGGCAGTTTTTAAATTGTTATAAACAAACACTTACAGAACAAAAGTCGTAGATACAAACAGTATAGATATGAACGTGTACTTCCGGCACGTGTTATCGGCGTCTTTCTGTAACTGTTGCCTTTTCCCGCCACATTTTCCACAAAGACGACAACAGCAGAAGCAGCAGCCGACAATGGGAAATATGATGATGAAGAGTATCCCAACAGCAACACAAATTGCGAAGCCAAGGAAGTTTGTTATGTACTGAAAGCAAATGAAAATATTCGAACTAACTAGAATTTGCTGTTCCACAGCATACATGTATGTGTCGCCTATAGTTGCATTTGAAAGGGGCGTAACTTAAAAAAAAGTGAAACAGGAGTTTTTATTCTTGTTTTCACCGATTTTGTTGTTCATGCAGATGAAATATTCCAAGTATCAAGAGAAAATTAAAAGTACTTTCAAAGTTATTGGCAACATTCAATTTCATGTTACAGTTGGTGGACTACAGTAACTGGTATTTCGCGCAAATGAAATTTCGCGAAATTGCAGAGTAAAGCGATATTCAACTATTGAATATCCAATCTTGTGAGAATAAAACAGATGCGCGAATTTATGCCCGCACGAAAATGTCATTTTACTTTTTACGCGAATCTGATCCCCGCGAAATTAAATAATACCACAGTATACTGAGTTTATGATAATGTCCAATTTAAAGCTGCAGTCCGTCTTTTAGGTTAAACTTTGATTCTGTGTTTGGATAAAAATACTCAATTCCAAAGAAAAATGTGAACAATTTGTTTTCGGTGATGTATTTCAGCAACAGCTTTTCTTATGCCTTAATATTTGGTATCAAAATTAAGATGAGATCATTTAAATTCAATAGTGAAACTAGACCGTATCTACATTTTTGCTCGATATGGGTCCATAATGATGGATAATTTATATTTGCTTCATACCGTTAAAACTTGTTTTTACGGGGTGTCTTATATCAGTGCAATAAGACAACACCTTCTTATTTTAATGGTACTTATACTGTTTTTGCTCTAACGTTACGATTCGGACTTTTAATCAGAAGTTTTATAAATTTTAAAGTGAAGTCGGCCGAAGAGTACCTCAAACAAATACATTTAGTAAAGTCCATGTTTGTTTTGATGTTACTAATGTACACAATTAAATTGCAAATTTTGGGGCACAGTGTTTGATAAAGCAATAAACTATAAATTATAAATGTGAGCGTACGCGCTATATAAAACCCATTGAAGATTGCGTTTCATCCGATAATTAAATACAAGATCTTTTAAATCGATACTGTGATACATTTAAGCCGCATCGTACAATACAACAATGGATTAACAAAAACCTGCATTGTTCATTCATACGATCTAAAATTACAAATTTAGGTTATATGTCAAACGTTAGTTTATCTAAGCAAATAATTAGTCAATAGAATACGTGATCGCTTAAACCCATGACTATCATAATACACATAAACATCATTGTTTATGTGGAATAAATTATAAACTCGACCTTTGGGTTGAAAAATAGCAAGATAGTACTCAATTTATTTTCAGGTTCCGATACGTGATGCGTACAATCAGGTCGATGACTTTTAGTACTTACCGATATCAGTAGAGTATACGTGGTCGGTTTCTTGTATTACTTGCATATTTTTGCATAAATATAGTTTGCATGTCAATTATCAAAGGAAAAGTGTTTTTGGAAATGTCTGCGCGTTTCTGACGCCACGTAGCACATTTGATGCCGCGGCAATATACATGACCCTAATGCGTTTTTTTGAACAATATTAATTTCGTTATTCAATGATATTTCTATGGTTGGACACCTTTTTTAATTCTCGGCCAATTAGAACGATGGATAGAAGTCGTTTTTCGAAACGTTTGCGCGTTTATGACGGCAAGTAGCTCATTGGAAGCAGTAGTGAAACTATCGCGATACGATAATTCGATAACTTTGCGATACTATAATTCGCTTACTCTGCGATACGATAAGTCAACAATACGAAAATTTATCGACTTGACTGTACTAGATGTCGTCTTACGATAATTCGATATTTCAACGATAAGATAATTTACCATGACGCCCAATCGATATATCGATATTTCGACTTTGTCGAAGATTCAAACAGTTAGAATGAATAGTAAGGGTGCGTCTCTTTTCCATAGGTCACGGAGTCACTGTGGCCATAGCTTTAAATTTTTTGTGTCGAATAAATAAAAAAATGCGATGTAGCATGTTAAGCATTTGTGGTAAAGATAAATATCACTGTATTAATTTATGCATATGAAAGTGCTAGAAGCAAGAAATACGGAATGAATCTAAAGTTCATAATGTCTGCGGCTTCATCCAAAATCGAAATTTAGTGGTACAAAGCCTAGACTATGGCCTACAAAAATATGGGAAATAGTGCTTCCCGAATAGTAATAGCTTACCGAGCTGTAGTTATTGATAACATATGTGTATTCTCCATCAATTGCCTTTTCAACTATTTCTGAAAAAGAGACAATTTTTTCAACATACTTTTATCTCGAAAACTTGAATAATTTTTACGTTGCTTTTTTAGTTTAAAACTTGAACTTTTTCAAAGTCAAGCCTCTGTCAGACTTTGGAGCGAAAACAATTGTTGTCTTTTTTTAGCCTATCATAATAAAAAGCATAAATTTATGCTTGTAACAATTGGAAATATCTAAATATCAAGGTTTGCTGTAAAGTAATTGAACAGTATCAGTCTAAGAACCATAACTAAGGGAATGTCATAGGAAGGTGCATTCGGCCAGCTGAAGTCAATGTTAAATGACGTCGTACAGCTGAGTAGACATTGCTTATTGTGAATTGTGTGGTAAAAGAAACAGTGTTTATAAAGTCAAAATGTGTACAAAATTGCCTGTAAGTGATCAGAAAAAAATAGATAAATTGTAAGGTGTTTCAAATAAAGAAGAGCTAAAATTTCAAAAAATCACAGAAGGCATCTTTTCACGTGACGCGCCCCAGATGGTGCACGCCACAGAACAATGTGTCTTCGAACATCTTACGTTAATTCTTGGAATAACGTTTTCTTGCATACCAGATCAGGTCATCCGGTGTTTTCACCCGTGTAGGAAATTTCGATCCTACACCCCCCCCCCCCCCGTGTAGAATGAGTCACGTGAGTGACGTCACGTCTTCAAGTATCTGACGTAATATATTCAAGTTAGTGACGTCATTGTAAAAAAAAGTTTGCTTTAACGTCAATATTTCAGCATAATGAAAATAAATAAGTTTGTATACTTACACAGAAATGTTATAAATAATAAAAGGTATGCAAGAAAAAGTATCTTGCATGAGACATTCGGTGAAGATAGAAAAATCTGTCACCTCGGGTGAACTGTTTTGGCGGGAACTCGGCAGAGCCTCGTTCCCGCAAACAGTTAACCCTCGGTGACAGATTTTTCCATCTTCACCTCACACTCATGCATGATACTTATAATAATGTTGTGCAGACGACATTGCTTATTTTGCACCTCGCGGTAAAACTAACATTAAATTTTCACAGTCAAATGTGTGCCAAAATCACCAATTAGTTGGGTGAAAATAAAAGATAAGTGTTACTTTTTCGAAATAAAGTAACAGCAAAATTTTTTTTACAATTCGCAAAAGGCATCATTTTCCTGTGACGCGCTGCGTGTGAAATAGCTGAGCCTCTACTTCACAAATACAATTAAATGGTAATGCTCAACTTAGTAAATGGACATACCATCAGGAAAGCCTTTCATGAAAACCGAGTTAATAAAACTATGCATCAGATTGTAGTAGGGTTCTAAACCAGCGGTAACTCGGGATGGGTTCGAAACCAGGTATGGCTGGCCACTCGGTAGGTCAGCCCATGTTATCTTTGAAGAGCTGTCCGCCTGGTTCCCAGCAGAATCCGAAAGCGTTTGCGGTGAGTATACAGGATCTGCTCCTTGAAAGCATGGCACCAGTCCGACGAACAACAACAGAACTTCTGGTACCATTTCTGAACGTGTAAACAATCGTTCTGCCCGGGTGTTTTGTTAGGTTTGTATGCTCAGGTATACATATAATACGGCATATTTATGGTTCCCTGCAATAGAAAAACACATTGACACTCAATTCTTGTTTATTTTATCTTTAAAATTGCATATTCACGAATCAGGACACAATTATTCTGTTTTTGAATATCGAATGTTATCACTAAAATGTATAAGACATGTACATGTATACAAACTGAATGGGATGTACGAGTAGTATTCTTACACTGTTAACACACACAAGTGAATATTTAAAGCCGAAATTGTGATAACGTTACTAAAGCTGTTAAATTTACTAACAACGGGTCATTTTTGTACTAATTAATCCAAATTCGGCGAAATTCTCTTCTGTTCATTCCCTTTTAGGTATTACATTGTAGAACAGTTAATATTAACCATCTCTGAGACATTGAAGTATTTTATCCAGAACTGTTAATAGGCAGCTTTAAACTTTCATATTTCTTGTTAGTTTGGTTAGAACAAATTTTAACAGTTTTAGTGATTCTAATTGCATTAAAATGACGGCCATTGTATACATTACTCATTACTCATCGTCTGCTTTCACTCTTTGATGAAAAGATAATGTGAAAGGCCTGCGTCTGTCAAAGTAAACCAGACGAGATTTTGAACAATTATGTAATTTAAAACATTTATCCATTCTTTTGTAGTGTAAATTACCTTAGCTATTCAACTTATCCAATATCCAATTTTATTTTGTTCACAAGTTCACATTTCAAAAATCCACAAAATACTAATGACTGCCTCCGATGCAAAAAAAGAATTTAAAAAATCCACAAAAATACTTATAACCACCGCAGTCGCAGCACAAGAGGGATTTCAAAAATCCCCCAAAATACTAATGACTGCCTCCGTCGACACAAAAGGGATTTCAAAAATCCACAATATACTAGCAACAAAGAAGGATTGTTGTTTAATAAAATGCCATATTGTCCTGTCACGTGACGTAACGCTATTCTCTCTCAGAACCAATCAATAAATAAGCTTCGTGTTTCCCAGCCATATTAGTTAATTTTCTCCAGGTAGCTTCGACAAGCTTACCTTGTTATCAAGGTAACTATTGATTACAAGTAACCGATTTTGTTATAGGCTGTTTCTTGAGCCGCATTGATAAATTATTTATTTTTTTAGCCATATATCTGTCACGTACACTGACTAGTCACGCAATGATCGTCGAGTTCAAATAAAAATGCGATGACACACATATTTTAAGAAGAAACAAACTTTGTTACATATACTGCATGTATAAATATACTGTTACATGTAAGTATCACAAATATTGTGGTGGCATTAAACGTTAACTGTTTAGTTCTGAATGTCAAATGTGTATACAGTAAACTTGAAAACTTCAACACAACACCATCACAAAGCCCGGCAGTCAAATTGTAAAATTTTAACTGGAAAATGTGTCTTTTTTTCACATTAATTTTTAGTTACAAGTATTATTTCGAAAGAACTTACAATAGTATAATGTTTTTTTCTAAAAAAAATAGGCGTATTTGTTACAAATTTTCACTACATACATGTGTGTCATGCCATTTTTACCGCGAAATACATAAAAAACAACGGCGTTTGCTCAACTGTTTTGACGTCTTTTCGAGGATTGGCGTTAGATTGCCGAAGACACATTTTCAGGTCATGTGACCTAACTTATATCAATGTGTTCAGTCATTTCATGATTTATACTAATTATGTAAAACTAGCTTAAATTAGCTTAAAATTGTTGTGCATATTTTCCATGTACGACGTCGAGAGGTGTGTAAATAGAGCAGGAGGGCTATAAAAATATAACCCAAACAAAGTGTTCGAAAAAGCTAATATAAATTAATTCTCAGACTACTTTTACGCTCTTCTTGGAAGCAAACTTTGATTTTTTGTTCAAGTTGCCAATTCACTGTTCAGGGTTGAATAGACTAAGTCCAATGTCTCTAAAGTTGTTAATATTAATTGTACCACTATATAATGCCTATAGATGACTGGAAAGGAGGAAAGGAGCGAATTTCGAAGAAATTTTGGAATAATCAGATAATCAGTACATTTTAGGATCTCTTGTATGCGAATTGTACTGCTTTAGATTTAGTAACGCTATAACAATTTTGGCTACCTGTACATCGACTGTGTAAGAGTGCTACATCACATTAACATGTACATGTGCCTAGTTTACAGATCTTCTACCAGTTTATATTATAAATTTTGACATTTGAAAACACTTAATATTTTACTAGGCACCATTAAGTCCTAAATCAATCGTGAGATATTAGATACGTTATATAGCCATTTTGCAACTGACGCGATGCCACAATTTTTCGATGGCTTCTTTTAAAAACTTATTGTAACCATAAACAATAGCAATAAATTAATAAATTTAAAGTAGAAAACATAAAAATCATATAAACTTTTAAACGTTCAACGACTGATCGTCTAACGAAGCAAAAACATCGGATGACTCCGGACGACTCCGCTGCCAACACAAATTAATCATTTCTCTTCGTTACTGGTTTATCTATCCGCCAAGACCATTGAGTTGCAAATTGTGTTTCATATATTCTCGTAGTGCAGGAAATTGAATATATTAAAACAACAGCAAACACGCGTTTAAATCAATTTAAATTGTTAAAATATTGATAGGCAATAAAAAATCAATTAAGCCGTTACCAATTTTACATTAAGAGGAAGTGGTGGTTTTCTTCAGTGCATATAAATGCTATTAGTTAGTAATTATTTGTATAAATTGTGTGTCTAAAACGTGCCGAATTAAACACAACGGAAAGTAAACGTTCGACACGGTGACCTTGAAAGATAGCATGGGTCATAAAAATATTTTTAAATAGACACCACATACAATTAACGAACTGAGAACTTGATGGAGTTACCGCCTTGGAACGTTTAGTTGCCAATCAATTCGCAAAACCAGGTTCTAGGGTGCACCAACCTCACACTTGCCCCAACAGGTTATCATATGAACGAACATGTAAGATTTGTCTCGGTGAAATAGCTCTAACTAACCCATTTTCCCGCAATGTTAGATGCAAAAGCACATAAACATATAAAACGTAGAAGGCTAAAAGTATTGTCAAGCAAAAGGCGAGCACTCAATGACTTTACTGAGACAATTGCACCTGGAGTCAAATCATCTTAACCGGTGTCTTTTAATCGGTTTTGCAGATTCTGAACCTGAAATATAATTGAATCGTTCACACAGAATAAAACAACCCAGTTGTTCACTGTAATCCCATTGTGTTTGCATATATGCTTTGCATGGCGCCCTGAATAATCCGCACTATGGTGAATTGTTTATTTAAAACATGCAATATCACTTAATTTTCAATGACATAACTCAATCTTTAAGTGCATTTCGATTAAATTAAATCTAATAGGAAGTTGATCGTCTTTTAGTACACTTGATGAGATTGATTTGATTAACAAACATGAGGACTGGAGGTTATAAAGCTGAGCATGGAAACCAGTTTCAAATCTCAAGCATCTGATTGGCTGAAATGGCGACTGTTCGCCATTTCAGCCAATCAGATGCTTGAGATTTGAGACTGGTTTCCATCCTCAGTTTTATAACCTTGGGCAAAGGATTAACGAGTACCTTGTAAATATAATACTGGCCGTCAATAGAAAGTTACCACCTTTACAGTAGTCTTTACATTATTGAAATTGAATCCTTTCGATTTGGCAAAACCATTCGGTTTGGTAAAACATCGTTGGTACATTCTTGCAATTTCGGGTACTTTCTGTTTAATCAGCTGTTTTCTGATGCAAAAATATAACAGCTAAATATCTGATAAAAAGAATAAATCAACGGAACAAAATTGCATAATTATAACAGCAACAGAAAACGTCAAAAGCTGTCTTATCTCTTCGTCGCATCACGAAAAAATTTGATTTACTAGGAAAATGTTAACAATAATATGCCAAACTATTGTTCGAATTCGGGTCAACTATGAGGTAAAAGTTC